>JAHBCN010001974.1:0-102351 GCA_019359885.1 Listronotus oregonensis
TGATTTTACTTGATTTGACCGATAAATTACTTGAAGTATTTATTTAAGTACTTAAGAAGTATTACGATGTACTTAGTAAAAAAAAGTAATTCAAGTAAAAAAAAGTACTTTTTAAGTAAAGAAATTGCTTCAAGTAAATAAAAAAGTACTTGAAGTAAAAGCAATACTTCAAGTAAATAAAAAGTACTTGTCAAGTATTTTTATGTACTTCAAGTACTTTGGTTTACTTCAAGTACTTTGGTGTACTTCAAGTACTTTGTTTTACTTCAAGTACTTTGTTTTACTTCAAGTACTTTGTTTTACTTCAAGTACTTTGTTTTACTTCAAGTACTTTGGTTTACTTCAAGTACTTGGATTTACTTCAAGTAAAATATTTGGGTGGTATTTCAAGTACTTTTTCAATTTACTTGAAAATGCAAGTACATTTTAATGAATACTTGGTACTTGTACTTGAAGTACTATTTAAGAGTACTTTTACAGCTCTGTGCTTAACCTATGTTTTATATTTTAAAATAAAGTAAAAAATGATTTAAATTAAATGTACATTAACGGTAAACATTATATGTCTTTATGTTTTTCAAAACCCTTGGGGAAAGGGGAAGTCCTAAATTACCCAAATGGTTTGTGTTGAGATAATAAACAAGGCCGCCGACCACTGTCCACTTTGGCCAAATCTGTTGTGAGCAACTTTTCGTCGTTTTGTTTTTTGACCCCTCGGGATCCGGCATTGTTCGTTTTAAACCGGGAAGGATTAACCCTTTTGGGATTTTTGCTGAGTTTTGTTTTAGAAGATGATTAATTTCTGTTCGGGGGATGTTCTAAGTGAATTTTTATGTAAAAGCCGAGTTACAAATCGAGAAAAGGTAGTATATCCTAAATCTATTACACCAGATATCAAAGAAATTTAGTTTGTTGCACAACGCAGTCCTTTAAAGATAAAAAAACCTTAGAAATCTTTAAATTTGTAACGAAAATATTAAATAAATTATTAGTGGTACCACAGCCCTACTTCACTACAAGCCGTGAACAACCACTTGGCAACGCCGCAACCGGCAAGAGATTCAGATCGGTTTCCCTCGAGCGCGATGAGCAGTGATCCGGGTATCGAGGCGCATATTTTTAAATTCATTTAAGGCTCAATTCAAAGATCGCGTAAATAGTTTTGATATTTCCATTAAAATAATTAAATCAGTATAATAATTGAAAAAAATAAATATATTTATATAATATTTAAACTCTAAAACAAATTAATTTATGTGCATAGGTCAAGGCATAAGAACATGATGCTGTTGTAAAAGGAAACAAGTGTAATTTAACATTTGGATTAGTAATTGTACTTAGTTTTAGTTTTGTTTATTTATTTATTAAATGTGTCTAGTTTCCTTTTTTTTGTTTTTTGACTCAGCCTTTTCAGATTTTCTGTGGCATTTTTGTTATTTTCTTTTTAACATAATTATTTAAAGAATGTTTGAAAATATAGAGCACATCATAATGAACATATTTTTGTTCTCGTTACCACAAATACATTGCGAGCATAAATCATTAAAGCCTTCCTTATTGTCTAGTGCTTAAATTAGTTAGATCACACAGGATAGCTTTTGATTTTCCATTTTTAGGAAGTCACTCTCAGTATCAGGGTCATTAATAATTTTTCTCAAAAATCGCGCACATATGGAACAAGAACGTCTTTAACAATTTCTGTGGGAACCTTTAAACCGCCACGTTGTAGACAATCAAAGTATTCGTCGTCAATTAGGTTTCCCTTACTTTCAACAAGAAAAAAACACAGATGTTACAGAATTATTATATTTTTTTACAATTTTTGTGGGCAGCATAACCGGCTATATAAATTTGTACCGATTTGTCAATTTCATATTCATTTAGGTATTCAGTTTCAAGTAAAAACAAAATTTTTTCAAGTGTAATTATTTTGAGGTATTGTCCAATCAAGATCATTTTCCTGGATACAGCTGTCTCCCTGTTTTTTAATCTCAGCTAAAGAGAAATTACCATCAGCAGCGCTTCTAAATTTTTTCTCAGCATTTAAAATATCATCAAAGCTAACATTGTAATTACAACCTCCGAGAAGTCTGTATTTACCAAATCTTTTTTCTAACTTTTCAGTAGTAAATTTACCTGGTAAAATATACGACAAATCAAATTTTGAAAATGAATAGTCAATTATTTCTAGTAAAACAGAGGTACTATGGCAAAGTGCAGAATAGGTGTCGTTTGTAAGGCGACCATTATTGTTTTCAAGTTTATGCTAACTTCAACCCAGGTAACAAATTTTCTTAAAAAATTAACAGAGAAATGATCAATTTTAGAGATGGGATCGCAATACTCGTTTCTTTTTATTTTACCCCTTAAACTACTAGTATTACTGACAATATCCCACCAAATACCGAGAAGGTTACCAGGGAAAATAATAATAATAACAGTAACTAAATAGTATCTAATAAGCAGGCACCAAGTACCTATACAACGCAATAACAAAAATCAAAACGAACGACAAAATTCAAAATGTATACCTACATTGCCACGGTAATTTCCAATGCTAATATTTGTTACTGTTTTTAAAAAATAACTAAAAAAATACCTTCAAAATTAAAGCCAAACACGAATCATTAAAACACACTTTCAATTTTAATTATTTTTTAAAAAGCACCACCACAAAATGTCAAGTTCATTTGCCGCCATTTACTTTAGTACTTTATAACACCGGCACTTTTCACCCCACCAGATATTCTTGTTTTTACGCAATGTCTGCGGAAAAAAACTGTCACTCACAAATTTCACACAGTAAGACCTTTTACAGGTTTAGTCTTTATCTTAACAATATTTTCTTTCAAAAAGTTGGTTATTCACAATAAAACAACAGAGCAACGAGTCATTCAACGTAAATCATATGACTAAACAACGGCTAACGTGTGTCGCTAGATCTGAAGGCATAGTTGCCAGATTTCCTTGTTCACGGCTTGTTAGTAAAGTAGGGCTGTGGTGGTACAGATCTTCGCGGATAATTATGCTACGTTTCACAATAATTCGTTGATTTCTTGACCGCAATAAAATTTAAATTACAACCCTCAGTGGAAAATCCAACCATAAGTAGGTTGCCTGACAAATATCTATCGTGTAGGCACCGCACCTTTGGAAAGGGTACAGGTCCTACTAATATTAATAGTTTAGGTGAGTTATTTTGGATACTCAATAACACACGAAAATACCTTACAAACTCCAAACGACTGATGAACTAAGACGAAAAGACTCTACTTTATATTTAACACCTGCAATTTGCCTATAACCTACATAATATACCAAAAAATAGGTACAATAAGAAATGAAGAAAATTTTAAGTCCGGACCTACATGCGGTTACCCAAAGTACCTATATTAAGTTTTGCGACTAACAGTAGCAGGTAAAACGAGAAATCAACGAATTATTGTGGAACATACTATATAACAATGTAGGAATTACTAAGTTATCTTAAATTGATCCATTTAGATGTCGGGGTTCTGCCAAAAAAATTTGTACCTACAACTTTCCGGACACTTGCTATAACTAGTATAAGAAGAAAAACAACGGTCTCAGTTAAATTGAAATGAGGCGAACAACTTCATTTTGATTCAGCTACCTTTTGGGTATCACGCACCAAAAAACATTAAATTAACATCAATTACGGGACATTTTTATTAAATTTGGGAAAACCAATGTTTCATAAAATTTTTGACACAGTGTGTCAGTGTATCGATATGTGAAATTGACATCTTTGAAAATTTAAATATCTGTACAATCTATAAAGTGCATGTTTGTACAAAATATCTTCCACATTCCTATTAACGCAGCTCAATATTTTATTTTCTGCTCACGAAATCAACTTTTAGTTAAAACGTTAATAGTTTTCAAGTGAGGTCGCAAAACTCAATAACGAAACAAAAACAAGAGTGCGATTGCAAAGAGTTAGTTTAAAACAACCCAATTGTGCATTTCCAAATCGAAAATCTACCGAAACCGTATAGAAATCAGTTGACACAATACAATTGATTGCAGAATACGGTATTAGAGACGGTTCGCAGATAAACGTTAATCGGAGTTCATTTTAAAACTACTCTAAAATCTTACAGGTAAGTAAGATTTATATACTATTTAGTTATTGGAGAATATTTTATGCAACATACGAGACCGTTACAAGTTTTAGTTTATTTCCTTTTGTCAAGAAACAAAAGGTACATTTGTTGATTTTTTAGTTCTTATATTTGATTAAAGATTTTTCCAAAAATCATTGTTTTATTTTTGTGGTGATCTCAGGCTCCTAAAAAAATACTATTCTAACGTATGCACAAAATTGATTTTGCGCACTTGAATGCTTGTCCGAACTCTGCTTCACATCGTCCGTGCAACGATAATCGCGAGCGGAAAAATACCACTTTGGGCACTTGTTAGGAAAATAACTATATTTCTGTATAAGTAGTCTATCCACTGTAACTAAAGTAAGAATTTTGACAGCATTAACATTTTTACTATAATTGGCAGTTGCCATGGTGATATAACATTTTTTGTTAATAGGCCGGTTGCTCTTTTTTTATTGGAAAAATGACAAAGCAAAAAAAACTAATATTGGAACACGGTCTTTAATTTGACGACAAATTTTAAGGGCCAGATGCGAACTTTAAATATTAATTACGCCTAACTAATTTTTTCTGAGTGTTTCTAAATCAAAATAAATTTTATGCCAGGGGCCCGATTCTGTAAGCAAATTTTTTGACATTCCTTTTCCCTATCTCTTTTGAAACAGTGACAAACTTATGAGTTACCTTAATGGGCAACAAAGACGTGTGATCCCTATTTTGACATTATCTTTCCTTATATTTTTACAGAATCCCAGCTCAGGGGACCATTTGAACTACATCGGGCTATTTAGAAACTACGACATCTATTGATCATGTACTTATTATATTATTTTAGTAAATTTATAATTCAAAACAGATAGAAAGTAAAAACCATGCCGAAAGGTCTCTAACAAACAGTTTGATAGCAATTGAGGGGAAGTCAAAATGGCCAACGCGAGCAACTGACAATGGGCCGAGTCGATTTATTTGAAATGTGTACCCTTCGACCGGCAACCAGTCAATATAATCGCAATAAAGGCACAAACGGATACAGCGGCCCTGATAAATCATTGAAGAAATAATGCGGAAGCGATCGTTTGAAAGTACGTAGAGAATTTTTTTTCTAAATAAATTTACCTATATTTTTGATGACAAAATATATCTATTGTGAATCTATATTCATTCAGCGATGAAAGGAAATATAAAACCGTCAAATTAAAAGCAAAAAATGGGCAAAGTGCATGTTTAGTAATACCTAAAGCGCAGGGTTCTGTAACAAAAACTTTATTCTGAGAAAAGCTTTATAACCTTTTTCTTTTCATTCACGTGCTTACCCTTCCACGTTGACCAATCAGCCAAATGTAGCGAGAGAGAAAATGTTATATTAATTTTTTTTCGGCAAGGCTACCTCTAGAAGGTATATGCTTGAAGGAACTAAAATATGTCTTTGTAGTAAACTACTTGTAGTAAATTACATTATGGACAACCCTGTCTTTCGGGTTAATAAGTCTGGTAGTTAAAGCCAAGAAATGTGATAATGCTTAGAGAAGAAAAAGAGAGGCTAAATTTAAATTATGGTTTGCTGATAGATTTGTTTTCAAATTATTTTCCGTGTTATTTCTGAAAGTATTTATTTACGACACAATGATTCGCAGAAGTAACATACCCTCTAAGGAGATTATCAAAGTAAGTAAAATTGAAACTATAGTTCAGCCTCAAAAACCATTTGGGTATACATTTTTTTTAGGGTAGAGTAACCAATGTAAACCAGACATTACTCTATTTTGAAATCGATAACAAAATTAGAATATATATTGATTTTAAAAAGGATGAGATAGAATTTCCTTGTATAGAAGAACATATAGAGCTTAATAATCTGGACGAATTTTTGGGTCCACCAGTAGATCCACCCTATATTGGTGCAATCGGTAGTGGAACTACCTGCAAGTTTGGAAAAACTACTGCCTTTACTCCACATGATAACGAGGCATTTGGCGCGCTTAAAAAAATGTTTACTGATGACCCCAATGAAATTATAGCAATGGACAAAGTTATTCGAATATTGCAAGACTTGGTTACTTCATCAGATAGTATATTTAAATGCCTAGTACAATTGCTCACATTACCTATTAAAGGGAATCCCTTAGATAAGGTATAATATTTAACAAATAAGATGACATTGTTCTTATTTGTTTAAAATTTACAAAATATTTTAGGTAAAGAAATTTTCGAAGATGCAAATCAAATTACCATCTCATCTAAACTATGTCAATCGAAACTCTGATCTCTATTCATTTATAAGATATGAGGGACTGTGCCATTTTGGTGTCTACCATGATTCGACTGTAGAGGTACTGGGTACTGGCATACAGTATTTATTTGGGTAATTATCCTTGTTTAGTTCTTGTAAATTTTACAGTATCAACAATTTTTATAAAAGATATTTGTTGACCAGAAAGCTTTTTTGAGTATTTCTAAGTGCATATACCTAAGAGGTTTAAACGAATTAGTTTATTGCATATATTTAAAGTATTTTAGAGGTGGACCAAAATCATGGTTGCTTTTGTTTGAAAGACAGAGGCAAGGACCTATTCAAATCAAAACTACTTGTTAGATTCTTTTCTTGCTCTGCAGATCTGTACAAATTTAAGAACACCCTTGTGATGATTAAAGAATGGATAGTTTTTACAGAAATTTTTGATCTGAAAAATGTAGCTCCACTAAAGTATATTTTATTATATCCCGAAGATGTCGTTGTTATAGAAGAGTTGTCTTTTCGAGACGCAAGGACCTTTCTTAGAAAAGATGAAGTGGTTCATACAGAAAAAAATTCACATTTTTGCAAATTGTTCACATCTCTGAGGTAGGAACAACTTTGTTTTATTTTAATCATTATTGTTATTATTAATAATATAGTTATTTGGGATTAATTTTGAATCTTTTTCACTGAAATAATATTACAGGGTATTTTAAGAATAGAAAAGAAATATTTTAATTAACTTTATTAATATTAAATGTCCACCGTCCGTAGGTTATTATTGGCTACACAGGATTACCTGAATGTTGGATTGAATGTTTAACTTCTAATCTGGGTCCAACCAAGAGCCAACATACTCCAATGTTCATATGCCTTTTAAACATAGACGTGGTGCCCTTTTTAAAAGAACATACTGTTTATAAAATGTTTTTTACTGAAAGTCCGTAAGTTCTCATTATTTTTTTATATGGAGATTCTTATTTGCAGTTAAATAATTTGCATTCAAATTAAAAAAAAAATATTGACTTTTTAATTACTAATCTCAAATCTTCTGGTTGCAAAATCAAGGTGTTCATGAACTGCTTATTGGAAACTATTAAAGTAGAAAATTGTATGACTTTAAATGGCTGACAATTTACTAGTTTCCTAAAAATATAAACCATCTCAAAGAAAACTTTTTTATTCTTTAGTACCAAGTTAAATCTGGGATCACACCGGGAGCTATTTGCATTGAGAAAAAACTACAGTATATACCGTGTGGCTAAAAGTACAATATTCCAAGAAACAGATGAGATCCCATATACAGAAAAAGAAATGGTGCTAGAAAGTTTCCATAATCTTAAAGACTTTTTGTCCAAAGCTTCGGCTTATCAGCTTTTTTCTTTCACCTTGAAAATATCAAGAAAACATCTACAGCAGATCAAGTGGCAATCTTGGTACCCCAGACGACATGACAACTACCCATATTATGGACAACCTGGTAATTTACAGTAAAATGTCGGTGTTACATTAGGACATTAGTTATTAAAAATCTGAGTTCGAGACCTCCTTCTTCCATCTGCCAACCAGATGAAAACTTTTTATCAAATATAGTATTGTAAACAAATATATGGCAAATGGGTTTCCTAAAAAATTGTGGTCAAAGGTATTATTTAAAAAAAAACACTTTTTTTTTTAAATTCATAATATACCACATTTTTTTTTAAGGTGCAATTTTTTAAAATTTAAAATTAAAGAAGTTAATAAAAATTTATTTATAAAATTGAAGAAAATAATAGTGGTTTATCAGTACCTTCATGTAGAATATATATTTTTTATTTTACTTATTTTTTAATTACCATAATTTTTTAAACAACCTATTATTGGTACATTTGTTTACATCCTATATTTGAAAAAAAAATTGTTTTCATCCAGTTGACAGATGGGCGAAGCTCGCCTCCATAATTCATATCATTTACTCCTAAATCTTAGCTTGAACTACTTGTCTTCGTACCCTGTATATATTTTAATAAGATCTTTGTAAGTTGCAGTTTTTGTATGAGCTAATAATTAAAAACTAAGAAGACTGTCTGCCTTGCATTTATAGTTATTCCAAAAGCACATACATTTTTGAAATATCCCTAATTTCAGGTGGTGATAAATATCAAGAAAGACTGATATATTATGATGAAAGTAGCAAGGAATATTTAGATTTGTATTTGACTAACATGGATAACCACGTCACTCCACTCGGTTTAGTCAATGATATGGTTGTTAAAGTCAAAAACGTGCAGTCTAATAAAAACAAATACTTGAAGGCTAGTGTGTTTACTTCATTTGAAATTAAAGATTACACACCGACTCTCACATACTCTTCAGTTAATCTGTAAGTAAAAGCTGAATTATCATTTCTACTATCAATTGTCATTTTTTTTTGACGATTTCCGATTTTTTTTTCTTGTTGTAGATCATTTAGCGACACAGTCTCTTGGAAATGGAGAAATGAGACTCAACCTGTACCATTGGGGTTGTTCTCCTTTCTACCTGTAAACTGTATTGTACATGGCAGTTTCCTGTTTCATGCTATCTATGACTTGAGTATAATCCCTGTATGTGCGAAATGCCAAAGTAGGGTTCTAGCCGGACGGCCTTGTAGCAATTGTGATGTTACAGAGAGAGATTTGTTCGTGCGAATGACGTAAGCAGTTTTTTTACATTATTATATGTTTTACAGGAAGCCTAAGAAATATTAATAGTAATACATTCATTACTGTCTCTTCTGAGTTTAAAAACAGTAAAAATGGGAAAATAGGATAACGAAAATTTTAAAATTTATTTCAAAATTTTTAAATTAGGCACAATGTGAAATTTTTTTTTTAAAAATTTTCTTTGTTCGGGGTTCCAAATTAATTTTTATTGATTAAAAAAAATTTTTTTTACTTTTTTTATTAAGAAACCATTAAGTTTTCTTTTGTAATTTTTAATCAACAAATAAAAATTTGTTTTTTTTCCAAAAGAATTTTGGCCCCCTTAAGTGGGTTATTTAGGCCAAATTGGTTTGGCTCAAAAGAAAAAAGATTTTAAAATAATAAGGAGGCTGGTTACAATTTTAAAAAAAGGGGATTAAAAAAAGTCCCTGAAAAAGGGTTTTTAGGAGGGAAAGACGGGTTGATTAAATAAAATTGTACTAAAAATTAATATGGATTATGCATGAAAGATCATGTGTATAAGTAAAAAAAGGAAACCCAAAGGTTTGGTATTTGAAATTTAAAAAATAAACAGAAACAAAGTTTGGGAACCAGTCTTCTTTTGCAAATATTAAAAATCAAATAAAAAATAATTGTTTAATATTTTGCTATTAATTTTAAAAAAGCCATTTTTAATATTTTTAAAATTTTTTTAAATTTGGGGCTTTTTAAATTTTTTTTTGGAAAATATTAAAAAAAAACAAAAATTAATTAACTTAAAACAATAAAAATATTTCCCAACTTCTCAGTTTATTCGGAACCTAAAAAAAAACATTTTAAAATTTTTTATTTTAAAATTTTTATCTGTAAAACCCAAACAATTGGGCCCTTTTATTTTACAATGGAAGCGGTTGCGCAAACCATCGTTGCTAGGTGCCCCAAACCCCTATTTATTTGACCGGGGAAAGGTGGGGAAAATTTTCGGATAAAAACAGTAAGTTTTTTAATATTTTATTTTTAAAGTTGTGGTAAAAATATTATTACCTTGTTGGTAAAACCAAATTTGATTACGAAATAGTCCCTTTAAAATTTTATTTGTGGGTTTGTTTTAAAATTTAATAGAAAATTTTTCAACAAACCCAATTAAAAAAATATTTAAAAATTTTAAACCCTTTTATTCAAACCCCAAGGTTTATTTAACCAGATCAAATTTCTTAAGTTTATTGTACTAAATACACCTTTTTAAAATTAAAATTTTTGTATAAATTTTTTTTTGCCCCTCTTCCACTATACCCGTTGTGGTGTTAAAATTTAGAGTAGTTTCCGGGGATATTGAGTTTTCAAATTTAATATTCTTATTGTAAAATTATTTTAAAAAATTTGATTAAAATTAATCAAAAAAAAGGATAAAAAAATTGCGGATTTCAATTTGTTAACCTATTTTGGGGAAAATATTCAAAATGAAATAAGAAATTTTCCCCCCTTTTGTTTAGATTTTAGTAAACGTCTATTCAATTTGTACATACTCAAATTTAATCATAAATATATGTTATTTTTATTGAATACATAGATTTTTTAATTGGGTCTTTTGCCCTTTATTAATATAATTTACTGAAATAGGCTTATTGACATGGTTGCTAAAAATTGAAGTTAATAAACATTTTTTCAAATCACAACAAATTTTTTTTAACCATTTTAAAGATTTATATGATCCTAAAAAATAGCCAATTAATGGTTTATGCTTTTTTAAACATACCTTTAATATTACTGATTCGAAATTGATCAGCAAATGGTTGCTAAGTGCTTTAAAAATATGATTTTAGATTATAAACATTTTGATTAACTAAAATTGATACGATTAACTTACTGTATGCCTTGCAGATCATAAAAAAATGAAATATTAGAGGGTATTTTAAAATTTACAATTTTCTATTCAAAAGTTACAAATTTTGGAGAAAAATTTAATCTTGATCATCCTTAATATTCCTAAAAATATAAAATAATAAATATTAAAATAAAATTGTTTAACTTAAAAGCAATTTATATTCAAAAAATTCTTTTTCTAAATTAAATAATTTTTAAATAATAATTTTTAAATTTATATACATTTTATATTTTTCAAAATATATATAAATAATAAGAAACACTAAATAATCGCAAACTTCCAAAAAGTCAACTAAAAGAGGCTAAATTTTTTTATTCCAATGAATAAAGCAAAATTAGCATCAGTTCTTTTAAACGTCTAACATCTGAAACGGGAAATAAAAGTTCCTGGATTTGACCAATCGCGGTTGTTTAAAGGAACAGTTGACCTAGTGAAACAAACCCTTCATGTTTAAATCGTGCTTTCCCGAGTTCACGTAAATATGTAAAAATAAGATAGAAAGTTTTTTAGATTTATTTTTTTTTAATTCGTTCTTTTCTGGTCGGTAACTAAATTGAAGACTATAATTAAAGAGCATGTTGCACGTTTGGACAGGAATTTGATGTAACGGCTTTAGCACTTAAACCTGAAATAAGAGTCTATTCCAGAATTTCAATTTTGAATTGAATATTTTGTTTAATTTGACATATTTTCTAGTTAGAAAAAAAGTTATATTTATTACCTTTTGCTTCGGAGCTGTTTGTTTTTGATCCATATAATTTTTTTATGTTAAAAACGAATATTTTGTTCCTATTTGCCTTACGTGCAACTATTAATAAAAAAATTTTAACTAACTGTAGACATTTTTATAAATATTTACAAAACAAGCATTTTGATAAGCGGGAAAATGGTTTTAAACACTCAAATAACACTTTTTTTTTATCAAATGTAGTATATATTGCGAATTGGTTGCCTAAAAAATTACGGTCAAGGCTATAATTTAATTAAAAAAAAAAATTGGATAGTCCCTGTATAACGTCAGTTCTTGTGTTGTTTATTATACGTGACCGTACTTTTATACCACTATTTTTTTTGTCCAATTTCATAGATAGAAATTTTAATAATTTCTTTTATTTTTAATTTCAAAATAGACACGACCAGGATTTGTAGCTTATTCTTAATAAATTAATTCACTTGGGCCGAGCTGGGCGATTTAAAAGCAGGCCGGAATTGGGTACAGGCAGAAATTTATGCGCCATATTTGATCCTGCACAATTTTGTTTTGAGCTGCCAAGTTCTGCAGAACAAAGAGTCGTTTAATCTTGTCGGCGTTACTTTTGAGAATAACCTCAACTGGCACAAGCACATTACATTCAAGCCTGAGAAAAGTTTTTCCCAATGCCGGACCAATATCTTTAGAATATTGTTCTCATGTCTGGGGAAAGGCGTTCCTTCAACACTTAGCATTCTGAATTACATTCAAAAAAGAGCCTTTGTCCAAAAGGTTTTTTGCATGAATCTAATGGAAGTTCGCTAAACCGCTGCAGCTCCCAACAGGGCAGCCCGTAGTGCAATTTTTATGCATCCTTTTACGGTTTAATTGGCGAGACCTTGAACTTCCCAGTTTCTTCGTTCCTTCATCCCTAGAGTGTCAAGACTATGGAACCTGCTGCCCGCAGAAGTTTTTCCTTCTTCTCCCAATCTTCAAATATTGAAGTCCCGTGTGAACAAATTTCCTCTCACCACACTTAAAAAAACTCACGGTACGTTAGTACTTAGGCATCAGCCTTAGTGGACTGCCCCAAAATAAAAAAATAAGAAACAGAAAAACACATAGTTTTTGAAAGTATTATTGTAATACTAATGTAGAAAGCCTGTATATAGAAAACACCCCGTATAACGCACAGGCACATTATGTACCATTTTTTACCAATTTACATGTTTAATTTTAAAGACAAATGTGAGTTCTTTAAGCCGCGATTCTATTTAACAAAGCCGTCTCTATTCGCCGGACGCTAAATGAGCGTCGGACGTCGCGCACCGGAGCGTCGTTTTTCCACTAATTGGACCAGAAATCTAACGGGTAATTTGTGACTTACCGCCTAAACCTATTAATACACTAGAAGAGATGTAAACAACATAAAGTTTAGTAGTCTAGTCATGTTTTTATAAAACCGAAGATTATACATATTAAACCTACGGGGAGGATTAAAATTAAATTGGAATTGGGCTGTAACTCTTTATTTAACTGCAACAAGTATTTGATTTTTACATGATTTCTTCGCAGCAATAATGCATTGTGCCGTTCTGATTAAAGAGAAAGGGAGTAAAGGAAAAAAAATCGTCATTTACTCAGACAGCCAAGCGGCCCTGAAGGCCATCAGTTCTACAAAAGTTAATTGCAAACTAGTGGGGGACTGTATACATGCCCTGGATAAAGTCGGCTTGGCAAACAAACTTACGGTATCCTGGGTACCAGGCCACGATGGCCACCCAGGTAACGAAGAGGCCGACGACCCAGCCAAAAGAGGATCAGCCATGGAAATGATAGGCCCTGAGCCATTCTGTGGAATCTCGGCAGGCCTCCTTAAAGAATCTATCAAAAGCTGAGTAGACAGAGAGTTTCAAAGCTGGTGGTTACAAACACCAGGACAACACCAGGCAAAGCAGTTCATTAAGACCTGCTCGGCCAAGTTTACCTCGGACCTACTGAGCCACAGTCGTAAAGTAGTAAGGATAGCGGTAGGTCAACTAACAGGACATTGCAAACTCAACAAGCACCTGGACAGAATAGACCTGGTGGAGGATAGCCTGTGTAGGTTCTGCCAGGAGGCTGAAGAAACAGCCGTACATGTGTGGTGCCACTGTGAAGCACTATGTAGGCTTAGGTTTACTAGGATTGGTGAGGAAAAGCCAAAACCAGCAAGATATATGGAGTGGCCAGTGTCAAGACTCTGGAGTCTAGTTAAGAAGACGGGCCTGGACAAGGTACTCTAAAGAACGATAGGAGAAACCACAATAAATCTGGCAAGGTTGCAGTGGTGAAGCTCATTTTTGCCATCTCCGCTTAAATAATTCAATCTAATCTAATCTACATGATTTCTTCATATATTGACCACATAAATCTATGCATTTTTATCATAATGTTGGAAGTTTCATAATGCCACTTCTATAAGTTGGGCGCGAAGCTACGTATGCACTACTTCGGCAACATCATTATCACCTTAAAATTTTAAGCCGCCCAATGCCTCTTTAAGAGGCCCAAAGAGATGGAAATCACATGGTAATAAATCCGGACTATAAGGGGGATGTGAGACAACCACCTAGCGCGTTTTTTAAGTCATTGACACTATGAAGTCGAACGTTGTCCTGTTGAAGCATGTCCCTATTAATGACACTCTTTAATGGACGTTTTTTTTTAAGTGAGCAAGTCTAAATAATAATGGACATAAATGGTACGTTGTTTTCTCAAAAAACCGCTGTTCTAAGATAGTGTCCAGGATGGTCATTACTTTACTGGATGAAGGCACAATCTTTGCTTGTTTAACAGATTTCAAAATAAAAAAAGAAGGTTATGAATTCGACAGGTATATATGAAATTTAAACCCACTTGTACGTTAATATAACGCTTTAAACAGTAAATAAGCCGTCTCTATAAAAAATTTCCAGTTCTCACAAATCAAAATAATGCAAACTAAAGCAAGGGGCACTTCCTACTTCCCCAAGATGAAGGGCAGTCCGAACTTTAAGGGTACATTGTTTCCGGTCAGTCAGGGAGTTAGGGACCCTTATAGTTCTTAGTTTGGCCCTTTCTTAGCGTTTCCTTCCGTGTCAAGAAATAGTAGATTCGGACCTCATAAAACAAGCAGAAAGGGTCGTTGTTTGATAGCTGGAAATTCCGATAGAATCATAAAATTGCAACTGATTCCCGTAAATAAAATTTCAAAATCTAAGTGTGACCGGCAATAGGTTTACAACATATGTTTAAAATCGATTTATAATTTATCGGACATGCACGGGCAATTGCTAGAAAAAAATCGGATTTTCTTTTTAAAAAAAAATGTCAATATTTTTCTAAAGAAAAATCCGTTTATTTTTAGCAATTGCCTTGGCATATCAAATAAACTGTAAATCGATTTTAATATATGTCACGTGATCAGCGATATGGCGGAAAATTTTAATAAAATGAAAACATGTTGAAGATCTGGTCTATCTGTATCAAAAAATGTCCAGATAGAAATTCTATCACAACTGATAAATTTTCATAAAAAAACATTATGAATTCATCAGTACTCTCTTTAGCAAAATAATAGGTCGGAACTGTCGATACCTAATTTTGCTTTTTTTCATTTTTTTGATCATAATCCCATGGACAACTATAGAAAAAACATGAATCCATTATTTTTTCGTTAATCTGTAAGTATCCGGAATTGCTGTTTAAAAAAATAATTTATAATTTCCAATTAAACATCGTATTTTATTTTGATCTATCAGGCTTTTTCCAAAGGGGTATCCTAGCGAAAATCATATATATATATATATATATATATATATATATATATATATATATATATATATATATATATATATATATATATATATATATATATATATATATATATATATGTCATATTATAACCTAAACACATGAAATATAATTCTGAAACACATTGTCAATATAAAAATAATAAAATATTCCCAAGAAAGATTTTTAGATCATTACTTAAAATGTTACGTTTATATTAAATATGTTTAACTTTTATAAATATTTTGTTTAAGTAACAATTGCCGCTAAAATTTGACAGAATATTGACTTTTTATGTTTTGGAATTACAGGTATTTATTGTTACCGTTCTCTCTTTTCAAATTTAGCTCGCGGTATTTCTCATATAGATTAAGTCAATTCTGTTGTTACTAAAATATGTACGAAATGCTTTATATTAAAACGTATTGAAAAAATAAGGAGACGTTTTCAAAAACAAACCTAACTAAAATTTACTTTGATTAATTATTAACTTGATTTTTTATAAATAAAGGAAGGTTTTATTGGCTCACACGCTATCTCTCATCCCGAGAGCCGAACGTAGTTTCTTATCTATCACATGTTATGCCAAACGCGCCTTCATAACTATCACCTGTAATCGCTAAATAAACTGTATTTTAATTTCCCAGCGAAAACAGAAATCTTTTAATCTGGAAGTGAGAACACCTCCAGATTAAAAGACCACCTTTTATGAATATTATGCTGAATATTATTGGAAATTTGTTATTCAAAACTCGATTTTGTATCCTATTATACAGGGTGTAAATAAATAAATGCGAAAAAATCAGGGGTGATTCTTAAACAAATTTTAAGAAAAAAACTTTAGATGAACGCATGTATGTCCTAAAGTCCTAACTTTTGAGATACAGGGTGGTAAATATTTAAGAACAACATATGTTTTTATAATATCTGTGAAATCCCTGTAGATATTGTAGTATAATTTGGTATGCATTTTCTGTGCATGCACCTGTATCTCAAAAGTTAGGACTTTTAGGACATACGTTCATATAAAGTTTTTTCTTAAAATTAACTCAAGAGCCACACCCTGAATTTTTCGCACTATTTATTTACACAATGTACAGTACCACAGTATAAAAAGAACTACACCTAATAGTACTATATAGATCAAAATAATAACAACAATAATCTCAAGTTTTATTTAACATGAATAGTACATGAAACTATCAAATGAAATAATAAAAACAAACCTTTTTAAACATTTAGAAACATCTGAGCAAAACAACGGTAAAACTTATACAGGTTGTCTTAAAATAAGTACGAAAAACTTAAGGGGTTATTCTTGTTCAAAATAAAGGGTAATTTGTTGTAAAAATATTAGGGAGATATCGCATTAATAGAGGTTAGTTACTTTTAATCACGTTGACTTTTGACCCAACATTTATACAACAAACTACCCTTTATTGAACAATAACAACTAACCACAACTACAGGTTAAGAACTACTACAGTTTACTAGTGTATTTAATCGGAAAGACAACATTTTTGGCGATCGCATGTGCTGATTAAAGAGGCGCGTTTGCAAAACATATGATAGATAAGAACTGCGTTCGGGCATCGCTCTTTGCAATACGTGTGATGATGTAAATATGCGGACGGGACTGGAGTTTCTCTATAAGGTCATGAAATGGATATACGAAGCATCATCAGGCCACGGATACTGTATCCTCCTTGATTTGGTGCAACGCACCGAACTTAAGGCACAGATAATGCAAAACATACAAGAATGGCAATAGAGGAATAACTGGGACGCATCCACTACTCCGACGGAATCGCTGGAGTATCGGGCTCCCACTCTCCATATAGTGATTTTACTCAGCAAGGTCAGAGGCACTAGACTGGAGTGTGGAAGACAGTGAGGACCAGGGGGCACTGTGACATCATGGGCCAAGTGAGAACTGTGGCTCTTTCGATGAAGCAGGATAGCATCCCTCCATAGTAATCCACTTAGACCTCATGCACAAGGTGGACATGGCATCGGCAGATGACTGGGCTCACAAACGCTGTGGGACACCAAGCGAAGGAACAGTTATCTACACAGATGGCTCGAGGAAAGGATGGCCGCACAGGCTTCGGTTTCTATGTAGAAAGGATGAACTACAAGTTCTATGAAACAATGGGAAAATATGCAACCGTATTTCAGGCGGAAGTTATGGCAATAGCCAAAGCCATAGAATACTGCCTTAATAGAAGATACAGGGGAAGAATAACTATATGTACTGACAGTAAGGCAGCGATCGGGGCGCTAACAAATACAGTGCACAGATCAGAACTTACATCGGGAAACAATTAATAAACTAACGAAAACCGCCAGAGTCACCCTGCAATGGGTCTCTGGACACAAAGGGATCTCGGGGAATGAAATGGCTGAGGAAATCGCCAATTTGGGAGCCCAGGACAATGGACCTGAATATACCGTGGGAATCTCTTACAACACGGATATGACAGAGATAGCAACATGGATAGAGAAACGGTTCAATGAGAACTGGAAAAAGACAAAAGCCAGACAATCAAAGGCTATTATTAGGGAAGAACTATGGAAGGACCTATCGATGAGCATAAAGGACTTCAATAGGGTGCAAATGAGAAACCTGACAGGCATACTGACAGGCCATTGTAGAAACAGACACTATCTCAAGAAGATAGGAAAAAGCGAGACAAGTACATGTAGATGGTGTGGAGAGGGAAGAGAGGATGCCATACATGTACTTAGAGATTGCCCAGCACTAGAGCATATCAGGGGGAAATGTCGAGGTACGGCATGGCTGGACCTAAATGACATAAAATTCCTACCACTAACGGGACTCGCATCACTAGTGAGGAAATTGGGGCTCTAGTAAGCAAAACGACAGCACCATATCAGTGTAAAAGGAATGCATACGTAAGGGACAGTACAAGGTGACCTGCATGTGTATGCTTAAGGGTTGGTGTAGAGCATAATGGGCTTAGGCCTCAGTGCTTAGGGCTACAGCGGGGGAACTCACCATGCTACAATAGATAGATAGATAGAAGTTGAGATTAAAAGCCACAAATTGTATATCTCACATTTTCATATAAGTTTGGAGAACATTGTTTAAACTGCTTGTGAACCTAGTGCGTCGAGCGAAAATTCGCGACCGAGACGGGCTGTGGATTATATGAATATTATGTGAGATATATACAGTAAAGCGCACCGTACTGCGAACATAGGTGGCTCCTGGACGATTTTGGATGTGCCCAATTATAAAATACCAATAATAATTTTGTAGCTTGCATTTCAATTTCCGTCTCGTTTCCTCACGTGGCTCATTTTTTTGTTGAGACTGGTGGGGAGTGCGGTGATAAATTCGGAAGAATTATTTGCCCAGTTTAGTTGTGTAGGTACTACGTTTTTATTTTTAGTAAGAGGATGCAGTGTTTACAAGCAAGTAGCAGGAGCTAGCTAGCGTCAACCGACTTCAATCGGATTTCTTATCAGCCATAAATTTAAAATTAGTTGCTTACGAGACCGCAACGTTTGCTACGGTCTTAAGAACCAAACAGTTTTTCCTAATAAAATAAAATAATTTTCTCAAATAAATAATGGAACGTAGAAGTTATTTTAAAAAAATAAATTAATGTGCATTCATAGAATAAAAAAGAAAAACTCTTTTAAGTTATCGAAGATGCTCAAATAAACCACCTTCTTGAGCCAAACAATAACCAAGATTGTCATAAAAACGCCTTCTGACATTTGCTAGAATGTTAAGGGTAATAATCCTAAAAGAATTCTCAATTTGTAATTGCAATTCTTGTGGATTATTAGCCCTATTCTCCTGGAAACCATAAATTTGTGATTTTACGTGACCCTAGAGAATAAAATCGTTGGGTGAAACCATGAAGTGGAAATGTCGATTCATCAGTAAAAACAATGCTTCTTATGAAATTTTTATTGTTATTTTCCATTTCCATAACTAAAATGATCATCAGGGAAAATTTCATGGGTTTTTCTTACTTTGTAGGATCGGTATCCATTTTTTTCAGCACTTTTCCCACTAATCTTTTGCTCAAATCAACCTGTTCTGCAATGGAAATTGTAGGATTTTCAATAACACTTGCCATTATCATGTTTATCTTTCTCGGAGTTAAACAACCAAATGTCAGAAAGTTTTTAATGACTCGGTGAATAGTGGAAATCGTGGGAGTCGGCTTGGTTGGAAATAAATTAATTAATAATTCCCCAATTCCCCTAACGGGATTTCCACGGTGATACCATTCAATAATTTTAATTTTCTCTTCCAGTTCGTAAACATCCATTATTAACAATTATTATTTTATTAAAAAAAAACTTTTTGGTCGCAAATAATTAACATAGTACAACTATAGCTGTCGAGCGTTCGATAATAAAGAATTATTTCAGAAATAAACGTATTGAATTGATCGCTTGGCCGGCCGACGCGCGTTCAATAAATTGTTTGCTGGAAGATTATTGATCGATAGGCAATGCGTGCGGCGTGTGTAGCTTTTAATCTTAACTTTAAGGAGCCGTTTTAAAAATTTAAATCGGACCATTTGTCTAATATTACGGCACTTGTAAGATAAGGGTCTAATTTGTTTATAGTGCGATTAAATAAGAACTATTAATGCGATAATTTTCATCTTTCGGTAGCTCAAAGTATAGGTTATTGACTATCATTTCTCAGCTCTTAATATTGAAAATTAACAGAAATACGAATTTTTGAAAAAAGGTCTGTTTTAAGCGTTTTTCCGGCTTTTCTCGGTGAAAAATGGTCGCATCGGGATTTTTCAAAAACCATTTTGTTGGTTTTTGAATTTTTACAAACGGTCTTTTATGAGTAAAGTGATATAGCCAGTACTTTTTGTTATATTTAAAAAAAAAAAGGAAAAAAGGCACTTTTTTAAGAATTATTATTGTTCGGAAAAATTACTGAAAAAAAAATTGGTTGTATTTTTGATTTTAGTAATCTACAGGTTATTCCAAAAGTCATGGCGCAGTCAGATATCTCTTAACATCAATTACAAAAAAAAATCTATAAAGATTGGCCTACCAAGTTATGTTCTACTTTTTATTTTGCAGCGACTGTAAAGAAAGGATATGTAAACTTCTTATCGCAATTTATCGTGCATGCTTATTCGTTAAAAGCACTTCCTACTATCAATTTTTTTAAACTTAGTTGTCATACTTAAAGACCTATTGCAAGTTTATTTTAAGAGTCCATTCGCCCCGCGAAAATTGGATCCAATTTGGCGTTCGGAGCATAATGTTTTTCTCAAAAACGGTATAAGTTATCGATAATTTTCAAAAACTATATGAAAGCCAACACTTAAATCTAGGCTTCTGCTGTAATAGTTTGTTAAATTTGGATTTAGTTTTTAATATTTCCTTGAGTGAAAGTCACCCTGAAATCGATTATGTTTAGATACTATTTTCTCTTAACTCGACTCATATTTCAAAAATCCGTTACAGCAGAGGCATAGATTATTTCCTTACCTTTAAAATGGTGTATAATTTATGTCATTTAAGTGAAAAATAGTTACCGAAAAACGTTATCTCCTGCAGGCTTGCAATCGGAAACGACATCGCATCGATACACCGAATTTGGAAGAACCTATAAAAAAAACCTAAAGTCCAAAATTTCTGTCAGTGACTCATTTAATACCGGCCACCCAACCGACGAAGCGGCTGAATAAAAATCTAACACTAGTAAATGATTTTTAAGCCTATGATATACTTTTCCGCTCAAATAACAGTGAACCGGCCAAAAATTTCATCGCCACGTTGTCATAATTCGCAAGAATAAATCACCAGCCAGCGATCGCACTTAAAATAGCACGCCAATATTTATTGAAATCATCGTTATCGGGAACACAATAAAAGTGGCAACACACATTCCTTAGTTTACAACTTGAAGAGACTTGAAAATAAGCGTATCGACAGGCTTTTCGTGCTGTTCGATGATTTTATTTAGTTATTATTGATTATGGACAGATTTTGTAAGTTTAAATTTTAATTGCTATACAGGGTATTTTCTAAATATTATAAATTTCTAATAATTGTAGTATATAGATATTGTTTTGTATATAAAGATTTAGTGTTGTTAAGTGCTTTTAATTCTGTAAACTATGAATATTAACCAACCTTTAACTAGTTATCTGCCTATAAAAAAACGTTAAAAGAACGAATAATGGTTAAAAATGTTTACCATGGGATTCGGGAACGAAATCCAGAACTAACCACTTTGGATGCTGCAGAGATATGTGCAACTTTAACAAAAGTTAATTCGCGTACGGTATTCAGAGTTTTAAAAGGCAAAAAAATCAATATTAGTAATTATGCGGATACTGGAAAATGCGATTTTTTCGCAATTTTTTGCAGACTTTTACTTTTCGATTGTTAAACATGAATCAGAAGCTGTTTTTTGGCTGCCTCTATAGTATTTAAAAAATAATAATAATTGAATTGTTTAATTCCATTTTACGACATATTCCTTTAAATTCTGTTATTTGCACGAAAACATATTTAAAAAAACTCATACTATGTTAATATTAAAAAGAAACACTTAAAAAGTAAGGAAAAACCTTAATTTTCAATAAAAAGTAGGTAAAACGTTTACGTCCGAATTCAACTCGAAATTTAAATATGTTGACCTGTTACCAGGTTGTAATAGTTTTCTTTATGCCATTTTTATAAGGTATGCGAACCTTGCTTCGCTCGACCCGCAATGTTTAATCAAAAGTATTCTCGATATGGAAATCCTAAATATGGAACACGAAAGACCCGAAATAGTTATTGGATTCTACAAGCTGATGATCTCAGAGCTTTCGTGTTCCTTATATAGTGGATATTTTTGATGAAGCAATGCGTGTGAATATCGTATTTAATATTGAGATTGCAAGATCAGTGGTGAATTGGCAAGTCGGTGTAACTTGGATTTTCTATCGTTCTGCTTTTACATCTTTTTTAATTTATGTTAAGACTAAAATTTTATTATTTTTTTCATGTAGCAAAATAAAATCAAAGAAGGTAAAATTAAAGTAAAAAATGTTTTTTTTTTTTGGAAAAACGTTGAAAAATCGCCAAAAAACTCAAATTTGTGTTCTATGACCTCAAAATAGGAGGTGTGCAAAATTAAGCAAAAAAATTACATTTTTCATTAATCCGAATAATACCAAAATAATATAGGCTTGTTACTAATTTAAAAGGTTGATGAAAATGTGAGAAAATGACTTTTGCTTGTAAAAAATATTTTCATGTTTTGACGAAATTTTATCATTTATTTTCTAAAATGCATACGCCAATGGAATTGATTCCCCTGACCCCACACACGTGCCCGGGGCACTCTAAAAGCGAGCGATGCGTCATTGACAGAAATTTTGGACTTGAAGTATAAATAAAATATAATATTTTTAATGCGGCTATACGAAAATTGTGGTAGTGGGAGTTTGTTAGTCTTCGCCCACCGTCTCCGCGTCCTTTCACTCGACCCCCAAGGTATATCGTAAATGCACTCTTAGGCTATTAGAGATTTCCTGGCAAGAAACTAAAAAGTCGTGATTCCAATATTTATTTAACTTTTTAGAAGGTCGCTTAAGGGATCGAGGGGCCCCATGAGTTTAGGGGCCCCGGTGCACTGCCCCACTTAGTCATCCGAAAGCTACGCCACTGTATAAGATAGCAAACTTGAATGACATGCGTTTATAAACATGTTTTAAACGAATTGTATAAGAATCTTTTACCCATTTTCGTCTGAATTCACATCATTCGTAATCCATGCATCTTTGTTGGCTTTATATGCAGCAATACAAAGGCAGCAGTACAGTTAGGGATATAGGTCTGCCATATCTAAACAAGAGCCTCCTTCATCCACCCTCTATGTTAAATATGCCATTGGGCCCGCCCTATCACCGCACACCGTCAGTGTCATCCGTCACGACCAAAATGCCAGCCACCAAGGCCGAAGTGTAAAATTTCGTTCTACCTTCTTCTTCGCCTGTTGTTGGGACGGTCAGATTACGGTTTACGGTGTTTCCTGTCCAAGCCTCTTAAAGTCTGCCATACACCTGACGATATTCTTTTGACTGCGAACAGAAGCATCCGAATAACTTATTGATTTTACTTTCTTCAGCTGTAGATGGAGGCGAGACTGTTCAAAGTATGTTTTAAACTGTTGTAAATAATATCACTATAGCGTTAATTGCGAATAATTTCCAATTTTGTTATAGAAAAACCACTGATCAACATTGATTTCAATAAGAAAACCCAAGGAAGTTTAAAGGTGTATGGAAGCCCAATACTGTAGAACAAAATTGTTCAGGCGCGCAGGGCAGCGGGAATAGGGGGGTTGGTCCCGCGGAATTTGCGCAATGAATAGTAGGTCAGGGCCGGATTTCCATAATTCTTTGTTACTATCTATAAAATTGACATCATCAGATGTCAAATTCCAACATTCACTGTTATTTTTTGCACAAAATTGTTGGTTATTAAAGGATACTACTATAGAATATTTAAAATTATTGTGTAATATTGGATTTTATATCATCTGATATAATATGGAAAGAATAGATGGCGCCACTTTACTGCCTTCTATTTAAATGGTCGATATTTTGGAAGTTTTGTATTTTTACCAAAATCTTTGTAAATAAATAAAAACACGATTTTTAAAATAAATTTCAAACATTGTATGATAGTATTATGTACTTATCACCAATTTTGTGATAAAAGAAGGGCAAGATAGTGTAAATGAGTTTAATCTAATCCTAAGATTCTGGTTGTACATTAAAAAGTGAAAATTTTTATAACTGCTTTTTAGGCATATACTTTTCACTAATAACAAACATTCATGAGACAGAATAACAGTGGTTAAAAATGTTTAGTAACCTTTGGTACCTGAGTATCCACTGTAACAGTATCCGTTAAATATTATATGTGTACAGATGTCGAGCTTAAAAGTTGATAATGCAAGATTAAGAAACCAAAAATCTAATTTATTTTTAAACAAATGGTATTGTCTCGAAAGTTGCCTCCTCTCCGATTTTGATCAAATTTGGTATACAGGGGTTTTTTGGGGCGCTGATTACAAATCTGAAAAAATATCTTTTCGGCGACGTTTTGTTTCCGAGATCTTCATCATCAAAGTTGAAAATTAAACTAACCTCATATATTCTCCCTTCTTTTTGTACACAATTCTTGATTTTTACACTAAAGTGGCACGCGATATCTTATAAACACCTTTTAAAACCTTGTATTTTTATTTGTTTTACATCTTTTTTCCATTAAATTGCGAACTTTTAAGTTCAAAGGCAGCAGCCATATTTGCTTAAAAAATAAAAGTGTAAAAAAGGTGTAAAATAAACATAAAAAAGTTTTTAAAAGGTGTTTGTGAAATATTGTGTGCCAATTTAGTGTAAAAATCAAGAATTTTGTGCAAAAAGAAGGAGGAATAGTTTAAATAGGGTTAGTTTGATTTTCGATTTTGATGATGAATATCTTGAAAACGAAACATTGCCAAATTTTTTTTTTAGATTTGTAATCAGCGGCCCAAAAACCGTACCAAAATTGTACTTCCTTTCATTCAATTAGAGGGACCTGTATATATTAAAATTTGCCTGGTCTGCCCAGTAATCAATAATGTTGATCCTTTAAAAGAGTGTACTAAATTATTAAATGAAATAAAAGTACCTAAATGTAAACCTTATTTCTTTTTAATAATCCACAGAAATACACAAACATTGTGGAAATCATCTAAAAGATAGTTAAGATTGCCTTACTTTTCTCACTGCTATTTCCTATGAAATTTTCCATAATTTATAATTGATATATTAGTATTTATTCGGTTACCTAACGTTACGTCTTATAAGAAGCACCTAATTTAAATATAAAAAATACTTACCTAAAGTTAAAAAGACGGGTATGTTACCCTTGGATTTGCAAAACAAAACCATACAACCCCTAGTTATTTTGTTACGATATTATAAGTAACAAAAAATAAACACAAAATTATAGTCACAATTTAATAAACACTAATCACTAAAATAAGAAGGTTTTAATCAATCCAAAAAACGGTACTCCGGCTCTCATAAAATCATAATGTGGCTAACTTCACACTGATTTATCAGTGTGTAAGTAGGCAACACATTGAATTATTTCGTGGAATTTTGTTATTGCGCAGAATCGGCGGGGCCAACTCTGACAGTTATTTTCATACTGGGCTGGACATTTTTTGATCGAATGGGCCATAGCATTGGGCTTCCAAACACCTTTAAACTTCCTTGGAAAAACCTGAATTTATTAAAAGTACACTTTATTATCCTATATAACCTTCCTAAACGAACACCGTGTGTGTGTGTAACCGAAAAAATTTTTGTTATGAAAACTAACAACAAATAGTTTTAAACTTTTTATGAATTGAAAATACAAAATATATTTTTAGAATTTTTTAAAATGTGTGATTTATTTTTTAATTTTTGGGGATATTTTGCCCCTTTAAAGGGCTTAAGGGTGCATTTCTAACCTTCATAATTTTTACGAAAGTTAGCCCAGTTGGTGGAGTAAATTTTACACTATGAGCACATTTTATAAGTAGTTTAGAGTATACTGATTGATATTAAAAAAAAGTTCATAGGTCAATTGATTTCTTTAAGTCCAAAAAAAATATGTTTTTTTTTAATTCTCAAATATTTCGGGCTGCGATGAAGATAGAAATAAATAAAAAATACCGTCTTGTAGAGGAAGTTTTTTTCTATGAAAAGGATATTTAGCGTTGTTTTTCTCAGAATTATAGTTTGTCTGCAAAACAAGCCATAAAACTCACGCTTTAAATTTAAAATCAAAACATTTCACTCGATTACCTAAATAAAAATACAATTATTATTGTGTTTATGTTCGTTTTTCGGAAATTTCATACCTCTAAATTGAGGTAATTTTTGAAAATTTTAAACAAACTACTGCTGAAATATGCTTACAAATCTTTTATTACCTTTTTGTTCAATGAAAATCTTCTCGCTCGTCCGAATTTTTTTGAGATGTGAAAGCAACTACTAGTCCTAAAGATATAAATTTCTTAATTCACTGACTTTCGTAATTGTTTATTTGGCTGTGGGAGTGGGTGCGTTTTCCTAATAAAAACTGATTTTTTTCTTTTTTTAAGTTATCTTACTGAAGCAACGATTTGTGGTTTTTTAATAGCATGGAAAATCCGTGCGTGTAGGGCGTGCTTTACGCGTGACCTCGCGGGCGTAAGGAGTGCTACGACGCGACCCACACAGGATTTGGGGCTACGCCTCGTCCAACCCCCTAGGACCGCCTTTAGAGCCTCCAAATTATTAGGACTGCAGAAGGTCCAGAGAGTAGTCGAAAGTGACCCTACGAAGAAGTTTCGAGATCAGTGTGCTGGCTGAAAACGGCATGGATTGAGAAAGAGCGAGAAGCAGGTTTCGGTGCAGTAGGTCAGCCTTGCTATTGGGGCCGTAGAAATTTATATAAAGAGTCGGGGAAAGAGAGATAAAAGTCTTTTAGTCCATTACGTGGTAAAATGGCTTTAAAATGGGAAATATCCAACCGTCAGAAGAAGAAAAGCTAACTCGACAATTAAAAAATCACCTGCTTAGCAAAAGGTCTGGTAATGTTATGTATAACATGAAACAAAGAAAATATAAGGTTTGCGAAAATAATTTTTTTACAAGCGTGCGGAAAAGTATAGTTTCCCGCAATTAGTCTTAGTTTTTGGAACATAAATTAGTATCTAATTATAAAATAACGGAAAAGTATTACTTTCCGCACTTGTTAGGAAAATAACTATATATGATAGAGACATTTTTAATAAAAAGTTTAAAATTCTAATGTGTTTTTTCGTTAGTGAAGTTAATATTAAATTAAAAAATACGCATCTCGCTTCATGACCCGCCTTTCCTTAAAAAAAAAGCTAAAAATGCCCTCTTTATACTAGGTAACTATAATAATTTTCATAATAATTTTTCTATGTAGCATCAGCGATACACTTTTACCTAAAGGACCCCGCAATTTTCTTATGGAAAATGGGTTTCGGTCAATTTTTTTCAACGTATTGCTGTTCTTAACACGCTTCACGAGCACAAAACCCAAAAGGCCCCCTATCCCTCCCAAAATCACCCTAAGAGGTCACTGGGGATTTTCCTTATGAAAAATGGGTTTTGGCCAATTGTTTTCAAACTTTAAACAGTGATTGTTCTCAACATGCTGATCGAAAGTCTCCACGAACACAAAACCCGAAAACCCCCACAACCCCCATCCCCCTAATCACTCTCAAAGGTCACTGGGGATGATTTTGACTGAAATATATAACTTATACCCGACCCGACGGTTATAAGATACCACCCTGTATCTCAAAAGTTAAGACGTGTAGGAAATACGTTCATATAGAGTTTCCTTCTTAAAATGAACCAAAAAATTGCCTCCTTCAATACTGACGTACAATTAAAAAATACCCTGTATAATGTTAAACAAAATTACCAAACAGGATATTTTATTTCTTGTAAACAGTTGATTTTATCGATGTCAATCAAGAATACTTTTTTTTTAGTTTAATGTTAAAGCTATCCAAAAATATTATTGTTGAGCCTTTATCATACAGGGTGTTAAAAAAATGGCTATTATTGTGTGAGAGCCAGTCCGTCCCTGGCAAACTAAATAAGCCAAATATGATTCAATAGGTTCATTTTAAGAATAATTACCTAGTTACCATCATATTAAAAAAATATGAAATTACGCCTGGTATTTTAAAAGTTATTTATTGGGTTTTCTATTAGATTCCAAAATATTCTGGGACACCCTGTATACATCTTAGAAACGACCTTACATAACTTTCTTATTTTTTACACAAGTAATTACATATTAAATCTCAGATCTCATACCGTTATGTGAAATGATTACTGAGTTATGATGGGGGTAAAACCAAGGAAGTTTAAAGGTATATGGAAGCCCAATACTGTAGAACAAAATTGTCCAGGCGTGCAGGGCAGCGGGAATAGGGGGGTTGGCCCTGCGGAATTTGCGCAATGAATAGTAGGTCAGGGCCGGATTTCCATAATTCTTTGTTACTATCTATAAAATTGACATCATCAAATGCCAAATTCCAACATTCACTGTTTTTTTTTTATTTTTTGCACAAAATTGTTGGTTATTAAAGGATACTACCATAGAATATTTAAAATTATTGTGTAATATTAGATTTTATATCATCTGATATAATATGGAAAGAATAGGTGGCGCCACTTTACTGCCTTCTATTTTTACCAAAAATCTTTGTAAATAAAAAAAACACGATTTTTTAAAATAAATTTCAAACATTGTATAATAGTATTATGTACTTATCACCAATTTTGTGATAAAAGAAGGGCAAGATAGTGTAAATGAGTTTAATCTAATCCTAAGATTCTGGTTGTACATTAAAAAGTGAAAGTTTTTATAACTGCTTTTTAGGCATATACTTTTCACTAATAACAAACATTTATGAGACAGAATAACAGTCGTGGTTAAAAATGTTTAGTAACCTTTGGTACCTAGGTATCCATTGTAACAGTATCCGTCAAATATTATGTGTGTACAGTATAGGGTTCATTCCCGGGAATTCTCGGTCGAGAATTCCGGGAAATCTGGGCTTTGTTCCCGGGAAATCAAGCTCGAGAAAACTCGAGAACTCGAGAAATCATATTTGAGTCTATGAAATTATAAAATAAAACTATTTGCGTTTGCCGTTTGTTTTAAACGCGCGGCGGCGGGGCGGCACGGACCAAAGCGCAGTGGTACCCTTTGATCTCGCCAATCGCGCGCGGCAAGCGCTCTGGCGGCGTCGTTTTATACATAATACAATACAGTAGGTAATACACCAGTAATGCCAACCTAGGAAATTATTCCCTAGTTCTAGGATTTTTCCTACAATAGGGAAAAAGGGAATTTTATCTAATATCTAGGGAATTTTCAACTTTGGATTGTGTTCAGTTCAATTTATAGAATTTCAGTCAATTTATCAATTTTAATATTAAATGGACTACTAATGACAAGTACCTATTAAATCCTTATACCCTGGGTTATGGTTTGACCATTGTATCTTTTCAAAATTGCTTCTTGTTGCGCTGCTTAATCTAATACGGGTTAATTCGTGGTATCGGGTTTCGGGGAATTACAGATCAACTGCTACTTAGCATCTCTTTGCATGTTGTTGCCCTTTCATATTTTGTGGTTGTTGCCCACAAAATACTAAGGGAAAAAAGAAATGTCAAGTTCGTGTATTTGTTGCCTCACAGTAATGCCGAGACTGAGCGAGTATTTTCAGTCGTTACCGACGTTAAAAATAAAAAGCGAAATTAATTATCCAGTGAGGCATTAAATGCAGTGTGTTTAATTCGTCTTTCTAGTGAATACTGCTGCCAAAATTATTCATTAAATGAAAAGCATTTTAAGAATTTTTAGAATTGCTTTTTTTGGTTAGGAACTTTTATTTTTGTTAATTCATTTTGCTATCTATGTCCATTGTTACCTTGAGATTTTATTTTTATGTATTTTTGAACTTTTCTGTAATACACACACGTTCATTAGTGTTTCGACTCTAGCTGAGTTCAGACGGTTTATAAAGTGTAGTAAACGCAATTTGTAAATTTCTCGACAACCCGAGAAGACCCGAGAAATTAGCCTCGAGAATTCTCGAGACCCGAGAAATTGATAAGCCCGAGAAATCATGAACCCTAGTACAGTATGACGAGCTTAAAAAGTTGATAATGTAAGTTTAAGAAACCAAAAATCTAATTTCTTTTTAAACAAATACAGAAAAAGCAAAAAGGAACTTTAACATAAAGTTGTACTTCCTTTATCAATCAATAGTAATCAATAATTTTGATCCTTTAAAAGAATGTACTAAATTATTAAATGAAATAGAAGTACCTAAATTTAAACCTTTTTTCTAATCCACAGAAATACACAAACATTGTGGAAATCATCTAAAAGATAGTTAAGATTGCCTTACTTTTCTCACTGCTATTTCCTATGAAATTTTCATTATTCTATTATTCATAATTAATATATTATTATTTTTCTGGTTACTACGATATTATAAGTAACAAACAATAAACACAAAATTATAGTCACAATTTAATAAACACTAATCACTGAAATAAGAAGGTTTTTATCAATCCAAAAAATTTCTTCACCCAAAAAATATAGGTACTCACACAAAGCAAAACAATCGAAACTAATACGGCGCAAAGGGCACAAACCACAACGAAAATGACGAATGATGAGACGACGACGGTTGCAACATCAAACGGTACAGCGCGGATATAGTTTCATACGCGCGCGCGCCCTGCACCAAAACCTTAGACAACCTAAGATCAAAACGGTACTACGGTTTATAAAGTATAATGTGTTCCTAACTACACACCGATTTATCAGGTGTGTAGGGAACACATTAACTTATTTCGAGGAATTTTTTATTGCGCAGAATCGGCGGGGCCAACTCTGACAGTTATTTTCATACTGGGCTGGACATTTTTAGATCGAATGGGCCATAGCATTGGGCTTCCATACACCTTTAAACTTCCTTGTATTTGGCTTATTTAGTTTGCCAGGGACGGACTAGCTCTGACACAATAATAGCAATTTTTTTACACCTTATATGATATATTATATTATTATATTTAATATTATATTATTTTTAGGTAGCTTTAACCTTAAACTAAAAAAAAAGGTATTCTTAATTGACATCGATAAAATCAACTGTTTACGAGAAATAAAATATCATGGATACTGAGTTATGATGGGGGTAAAACCAAGGAAGTTTAAAGGTGTATAGAAGCCCAATACTGTAGAACAAAATTGTCCAGGCGTGCAGGGCTGCGGGAATAGGGGGGTTGGCCCTGCGGAATTTGCGCAATGAATAGTAGGTCAGGGGGATTTCCATAATTCTTTGTTATTATCTATAAAATTGACATCATCAAAGTCAAATTCCAACATTCACTGTTTTTTTTTATTTTTTGCACAAAATTGTTGGTTATTAAACGATACTACCATAGAATATTTAAAATTATTGTGTAATATTAGATTTTATATCATCTGATATAATATGGAAAGAATAGGTGGGCCACTTTACTGCCTTCTATTTAAATGGTCGATATATTTGAAAGTTTTGTATTTTTACCAAAAATCTTTGTAAATAAATAAAACACGATTTTAAAATAAATTTCAAACATTGTATGATAGTATTAGACTTATCACCAATTTTGTGATAAAAGAAGGGCAAGATAGTGTAAATGAGTTTAATCTAATCCTAAGATTTTGGTTGTACATTAAAAGTGAAAATTTTTATAACTGCTTTTTAGGCATATACTTTTCACTAGTAACAAATATTCATGAGATAAAATAATAGCGGTTAAAAATGTTTAGTAACCCTTGGTACCTGAGTATCCATTGTAATAATTGTAAATATTATGTGTGTACAGTATGTCGAGCTTAAAAGTTGATAATGCAAGATTAAGAAACCAAAAATCAATTTTTTAAACAAATGGTATTGTCTCGAAAGTTGCCTCCTCTCCGGATTTTGATCAAATTTTGGTATAGGGGTTGGTGATCCAAATCTGAAAAATACTTTCGGCAACGTTTCGTTTCCAAGATCTTCATCATCAAAGTTGAAAATTAAACTAACCTTAGTTTCACATATTCTCCCTTCTTTTGTACAATTCTGATTTTTACACTAAAGTGGCACACGATATTTTATAAACACCTTTTAAAACCTTGTATTTTTATTTATTTTACATCTTTTTCCACTAAATTGCGAACTTTCCTTAAAAAATAAAAGTGTAAAGGTGTAAAATAAAACATAAAAAAGTTTTTAAAAGGTGTTTGTGAAATATTGTTGAATTTAGTGTAAAAATCAAGAATTTTGTGGAAAAAGAAGGAGGAATAGTGTAAATAAGGTTAGTTTGATTTTCAATTTTGGTGATGAATATCTCGAAAACGAAACATTGCCGAATTTTTTTCAGATTAGTAATCAGGCCCCAAAAACTCGTACCAAAATTGTACTTCCTTTCATTCAATTAGAGGGACCTGTATATATTAAATTTGCCTTCGTCTGCCCAGTAATCAATAATTTTGATCCTTTAAAAGAGTACTAAATTATTAAACAAAATAAAAATACCTAAATGTAAACCTTATTTCTTTTAATAATCCACAGAAATACACAAACATTGGGAAATCATCTAAAAGATAGTTAAGATTGCATTACTTTTCTCACTGCTATTTCCTATGAAATTTTCATTTTCTATTATTCATAATTGATATATTATTATTTATTCGGTTACCTAACGTTACGTTTTAAAATAAAAAGCACCTAATTTAAAGATAAAAATACTTACCTAAAGTTAAAAAGACGGGTAAGTTTCGATTTGCAAGACAAAACCATACAACCTCTAGTCATTTGTTACGATATTATAAGTAACAAACAATAAACACAAAATTATAGTCACAATTTAATCACCAATCACTAAAATCAGGTTTTGATCAATCCAAAAACGATACTCCGGCTCTCATAAATATAATGTGTTGCTAACTCACACTGATTTATCAGTGTGTAAGTAGGAACACATTAAATTATTTCGTGGAATTTTGTTATTGCGCAGAATCGGCAGGGCCAACTCTGACAGTTATTTGCTCATACTGGGCTGACATTTTTTGATCGAATGGGCCATAGCATTGGAGCTTCCATACTTACCTTTAAATTCACTTTGGGTAAAACACGCTCAAACTTTTTGTGTATCTTGTTCTAGCGCGCTTCTGGGAGCCTAGACCTAATAAAATAGTAGAAATGCTTTAGCAAAAAATTAACACAGCCACACTTTCTAGGCGTCATTCAAATCCCAAAAATTATGTTTAAATACAACGTTTTCATAGCATTAAATTCTTAAAGATAAATACTGAATCATCCTGTAAATTAATTCATTTCAAACACAAACATCTCTTTAATAATGGTAATGAGATAGTTAGAAAATATTTTTATATTTCTTTGTCTCTGTGGACTTTAAATATCAATATGACTTCCAATAAAGTCGGTTTCTTTTTTGAACCGATCGCTGAATTTGTTAGATATCTATCTATAATTCCGTGCTATAATTTCCAAACTAATACACTCATTAAGGAGAGAAGCTACAAAATACAAGTGATAATTTATGTTATATTAGCATTAAGTGTGATCGTAATAGACACCTCACACAGAGTGTCGTATTGCTTCCAGAATTTCCACGTTTTTCTAGCTCTCATATCGGTCGGCAGCCTAATTTGCTGTTCTTTGGCGTCGTTTTTCGTTATTTTGAATTCGTATTTGAAGCGGTCCATTTGGCAACAAATATTTTCAGAGTTTGCCTTATTCGATCGAACTTTTCCGGATGATGTACGTAATCTCAGTTCGAGAGAAATCTGTCAAAATATGGCAGGCATTATTTGGTTGGCTTAACCCTTTTGGTCTATTCATTTGGCCATGAAAATGTCTATTCTTTATGGAAGCAAAGAAACCTAAAACTTATTTTTATTCATTTTCTTGATTTGACATTCATCTACTTCAACAGTATAGTGTCGTTTATAATTGTTGTTCTATTAATAGCAATAAAATCCAGATATCGCCAAACCAAAACAATTATTTTAAAAATAAGATCAACAAACATGGAAAATGAAAAGGACATCTTGATAATCCTAAAAATGGTTGAACGGCAATGTTTACGTATGCACAAAATTTTGGGTTGTTTTAACAAACTGTTTGATGATCAGCTTCTTCTGATGGTTATGTCATCTTTTCAAGCGTTTCTAGCAACAGCAATCTTATCACAGATATATCCACTGACGATTAATAATGTTATGGCCAACCTGGTTTTTGCGGTAAGTTTACACCATACTTAAAATATCCCCGGTAGTACACAGTCGGTAAAAAGAAGTTGTTTACAACAACACCCTTAGTGAAAACTGGCCTCTCATTCGTCCCAACTTCTAAGCAATAACATCTTTGACCTGTCGGTGCTGAGAATGGTTGTTTTGAAGTTTTTAAACGAGATGGCGCTAGTTGCTTCTAATTTCAACTTTGTTGTTTACATTAATTTAGTAGGTTTATTAAACTTTTTTTATTGGTTGCTGGTAAAGAAAACCACCCACGGGATTCGTTATTTTTTTGATTATACATTCAAAACTTCATTATTTTTTAAACATTTTTAGCAACAAAAAATTGCGAATTTTCTTTTAATTAAATTTGAGAATTATAGTACATACATTAAAAATATAAACTAGGACTTCGTTAAACGTTTTTTTTAAACAGGAATATATAATTTTTTTTTCGATATAAAAAGATGATACGATGCTATTCTTTGACATGTCTGAATGCTGCTTGAATAAGCAATATTGCCAGACTTTTTGTAATAATTTATTATTGTTGAAGGTTGTTTTTTATATAAAAAACTAACCAGAACTAACAAACAACAACTTTTAAACTATGATCCAGTTCTGGTTAGTTCCGGTGAGGTTTTTCTCGTTAAATTGTAATTTTTTTTTATTATAAATACGCCGTTCTGGTCGGTCATGATTAGTGTGTGTTAAGCGCTTTTATTTCCTATAAGAACTGTAAATTCAAATATTTTTGATTTAATGAAAATTATCCTTATGGTAACAGCAAAGTTTTTTATTATGAATTAATAATATTTCCGTTTAGCAACACAGTAAACGTTTTGAAGCGATGCATGAATTTATTACATGTAAATCGTAAATAGTTAAAATAAAATGTCAAATAATGACCAATTTTTAGAATTTTTATTGCGCTTTTCTTGGTGAAAACTACATCATCCGCTTTTTTGCCTTAAATAATAATACTTAAAGAATATTTTACATTGCAAATTTAAAAATCGTCCAATTCCGTGGGTGATTTTTTTTACAGACCCAAAAATGTAATATGTAAGTAGTTATTTAGGCGCTTCATTAGTAGCATTTTACGTAAATTTAATCCATTTCTGCCTTAAAATCTTTAATAATGAAATTGCAGGAACGAAATTTACACTCCTTACAACATTTTAGTCCTTCTTTCACACAAGTACATGTTGGAAATTCAATTTTGGGTTGACATAAAACCATTGCACTACGTATTATGGCAGCAGCTCTTAATAAAGTTTAAATTTTGGACATTTCTTTAGGAAGTAAAAGATCTATCTGAACATCACTACCAATACTCGCAGAAAAGGTGAACTATTTTCGGGTAGGTTCGGAAACCGTTTTCCTATTTTTGTGCGATTTTATGTTTCTTTCAGAGATGTAGTGGCTGTAACATAATTTATGATATTTCTTATCAAACGCAAATAAATCTTTATAGAATAATTTAGATATCATATTAATGTCGTTTCTATTCCTGCAGCTTTATTACTTTTTGATAGTAGCTTTTCTACTACCTAAAAAGATTCAGTACTATATAAAAAAATAAATACCCTAAACATGATTTATCAGGATAAAATTGAAATTCGTATTTTGTTTCAGTACAAAATATAAATCAATATAAAGGTACGAACTATACTATGTAGGTACATAATAATATATAAATTACTTGTTTAAACAGATTTTTTTATTTAACTTTTCTTCTTTTTATTTTTACTATTGTTGCAAAAAAACACATTTTTCTAATATTAAAAGTATCGCATTTATTTGAAGGACCGGCGCCACTGTCTGATTGCAAATTATGATAATAGTTTTGAGAATCTGTGTAAGATTTACGACAGTCTTTATAATATTTTATTTTCATTTCGCCATTTGAAATAACAATTCAGCAATTGATAGTAATGATAACAACCCTTGTATTCTAGGTCTTTGTAAAACAGATTTGTATCCATCATACACAATTTTTTACAATTAATTCGCTTCATTGTTTTAAAATTCTAAATACATACATTTGCACACTTCTAAATTTCGACGAACGACCCAACTTTAATGTCATTCTACTGCACGCTAATCTCGCATGCGGAGCTATTGGCTATTATAGGGGATTTTTTATAGGGGGTGCCTTTATTTTTAGGGGGTATTTTTTTAGGGATTTTTATTACTATCAAATATTTACTGTTTCAAATAATCAAATTAAGACAAAAATAAATGTTTGTAATAGTATAAAAACCCATTTGGGATAGATCCAATTTAGCCAATCATATTCATTTTTGTACTGTTTGGAAAATATATCTGTAACATCGCGGCGTAGGTAAGGGAAAGGTAGTTGTAAACTTGGCTTACTTTATTTATAAAAAGCACATGCATTATTTATGTAAAAATATTTAATTATTTATTTTATAAATAATAAAAAATTTTAGGGGCAATACCTAGTAATTGTGGGAATTTTAGGGGTTTTTGATTGGGGCTTTAGGGATATAAATTTTTGAGAGTTGGGAACACTGGTCAAGAGTATCTACGGCCTACAGCGGTGTGATCATTTCCAACATCAACTTTATTTTTTTAAATACGAACCTGGGTTTTTTATTTAATTTTTTTGAACCTCTTATTATCCAATTACAAAAATGTATAACACTTAATATTTATTTAACAAATATGGAATGCCCCTATAAGAAATGATGTGCGTTCCTTGTCTAACTCATTGTCTCTTATGGAAAATATGTTTATTTAACAGAAAAATATTAAGTGTTGTACATCATTGTAATTGGGATTAAAACTGCTTCAAAAAAATGCAATAAACAATTGAGGGCCGTATTTAAAAAAAATAAAGTTGATGATGGTTTAACGAAAACGGAAGGTCGTACAGAAAATCTCTCAACGCTGTTTTGTAGAGCCTAAAAAGTGGCCATAAGAAAGTGCCTTTTGTTTTTCCATATCTCTTTAAATAACGTCAGAAAAAAATAAAAACGAAATCGGCAAATTTCGGTTTTTTCGGTCTTCGTATCTTTTTTGTTTTCACAGATCCCCATGATAGATATCCTTATCTTGGACACACTGTATACCAAATTTCAAGTTTCTTCTCCCTCGGGAAGTGCGATCATTTATAGATGTTTTTTACGTGGCTAAATATTGTGTTTGTATCATAAAATGCGATCAATACATTGTTGATTAATTAAGAAAACAGTCTCTATATTCTCATAATTGCTTATTTTTGTCAATAAAGCAATTAAAATTAATATCTACTATACTTGTGAAACATGAATTCGAAACAAGGAGATTGTTTCTTTGTCTCAGTTGCTAATTTCTGCAATTTCCTAAGCATGTTTCCATATTTTGACTTTCAAGACAATCATCTTAAAAGAGAGCAACGCTACAAAAAAAAAGTTACGATTTTTATAATTTTATCAGCAATATTGCCTGTCACAAGGTACGCACAGTGTGCAGTAGGAGAAGTAGCCTGGAATCTTTCTTTTTTACCTACATTATTGTCAATAACTCAGTACTTAACAATTATTTCCTGGATTATCACTTCGTATACGAAGCGAATGGATTGGTGTAAACTTTTTAGCGAATTTTCAGCAGTAGATAGAATTTTGCCAATTGAAAAATCGAACTTCGAGGAAAAATTAGGCAAAAATGGCAAATATTATTATTATCTTTTTAATTTAATAATGCTCATAATTCAGTCAACAGATTATTTTTTGTGGATACCAGAATCGCAGAGTAAAATATACAAAATATTATGTATGTCCTTGTTTCCCGCAGTAGATTTTATCGCAGTGTGTTACCAAACTACTGGATGTATTATAATGACAATTTTGTTGCTGGCTATATACGCGAGATGTCGACGTGTGAGAAAACTTATTGCTGACCTGACATTGAAAGAGAGCAAAAGGACAAATCATGAAATACTGCAAACGCTTAAAAAAGTCGACGTGTCCGCTCTTCATCTGTACAAAATCGTAATTCTTTTCAACAATTTATTCGATTTTCAATTTTTATTGATGATGATAAATAGTTTTCAGATCGGCCTCTTTGTTCCCATATTCTTGCGACGTTTTGGAGTTAAGGTTATCACTGTAATTTTATTTATTTATTTGGCAGTAAGTATATTATTATTTCAGTATATTTTCTTTGGGATTGTTCGCCTTACAATTTTTTAGAAAATGGGACCACTTCGGACCATGTCCCGGGGTATATCGAACTGAGCCTGCTCAGCCCTATAAACTTGCAGATCGCCTGCAACAAAAAAGAAGACATACACCCAAAAAATCAAAAACTAATCTACGTTTCGATGGCAAGTCGGTCACCGTCGTCAAGATAAAATTAAAAGAAAAAATAGAAATTTAAACTAAACCTGTAAGAAAATGTTGTATTAAAAAGTTAGGAAATTCTGATAGCTTTTTAAATTTATGACGTTTTGTCATAAATGACATATTGGGTTATTTGACTGGTATACTTATGATTCCCAAAAAGACAAAAACGTGGTTTAAAAAATTATTTTATTTTTCTGGGATTATTTTAGTGAAAAAAATTATTTGCCTTTTCTCCAGAATAAAAAAAAATGTAAACGTCAAAAAGTTTTGTGAAAGAGACACAAAGATTAGTAATTTCTTCTTACTAAAATAATAAGAGTTATCTCTATTTCTAAATAAATTTTCTTTAGAATTAAATACCTACTTAGTGCTATCTACGGGTAAATTAACCTAACAGATGCTGAAAATGCCCTCCACCCTCTACTTGGCAGGCTCCTAGGCGATGGTAAAACCCGTCTACGGAATTCCGAATGGCCTCAGCAGGTATGTTATGTGATTCCACTCTAATTCTGTTTTTTAGATCTTCAATATTATCCGGCCTATTTTGATAAACGTTGTCTTTCAGATATCCCCAAAAAAAAACTAATGGCGTTAAGTCTGGGGATCGTGGCGGCCATTCAATTGTACCACGTCGTCCAATCCAGCGTCCTGCACATATTTCATCGAGATATTCTCTGACGTTAATACCAAAATGTGGGGGAGCGCCGTCCTGTTGGTACAAAAGTGTTTCAGTGGGGATATCTGGATCTGCTTCATTGGGAAACATAATAGCTAAAGGCACTAATTCAAAGCGTAAAAAGTCTAAGTAGCGTGCAGCTGTAAGGTTTCCCTCAAAAAAGTATGGCCCTAATATTCTGTTGTTGAAGATGCCTGCCCATACATTTACTTTCTGAGGACGCTGCGTACGAGCTTCGCATATCCAGTGTGGGATTTCCTCCAGAATCGATAATTGTGCCTGTTAACTACTCCATCTAAATAAAAAGTAGCTTCGTCCAAAAAGAGTATGTTCAGTGGAAACCCATTATTCTCGTCACATCGCCTCATTATTTCCTCACAAAATTGCAAACGTCTGTCATAGTCATCTTCCAAGAGCTCTTGGACAAGATATACCTTATATGGGTGATACTTTTCTTATTTCAAAAACCTCCCAATCTAGACGCAGGAATGTTTTGGGCTAATGAAACCTTTGACAAATGTGGATCTTCCTGCAGAGATACGGCAATGTCCAATTTTTGATCTTCGTCTAAAACATGTGGCCACTTCTGGGCAAGTCCTTTACTGTACCATGTTCTTCAAATTTGTGTAAGATCTTACTCACAGTAGCCTGGGAAATGTGATTTTCCGGATATTTTGCATTAAATAAAGTACACACTTTGACCCCGCATTCTATCCCCACATCCCAACAATATCAAGACTTCGATACGCTCCTCTGACAATACCATTTTTGTTTGGCAAATTAAAAAAGAACACTTTGAAGCTACACAATTAATAAACTGAACAGATTTCAATTTTACCCAGAAATGCCACAATTTTAAAACTGAGTCAAAAAAAAAATTCTTATCAGGGCATTAAATTTGGTACAAAAAATTTAACAACCTTTTTCTCTTTTTGAAGTACACTGCTCAACAATTGCTTGGGATTATAACTAATTTTATGTGTAATTTTTTCTGAAAAATAAATTCCAAAGAATGTTGATGCTAGATTACGTTATGAGTTTTACACATAATCAATAAAATTTGTTGTGCTGCCTGCCCAGGTTGGTCTGTTCTTAAAATTTGTAAACTTTTAGAAACTAGGTACTGATGATCCTTAGCAATTGTTGAGCAGTGTACATCATCAATGCTGAATGCCACTTTATTTGTTTATTTGCAACGTTAATTCACCCGTAGATAGCACTAAGTGAGTATTTCTAACTTTTTTGTTTTTAAAAGAGTTTTTCTCATTTTCTGGTAACACATAGTTTAAAAAAGGAAGGGTATGGTCAGATTCCATTTTTACGAGCTTTTCAATGAGCCCATACACGACATAGGTTTGCATTTAAAAAAAGTTGGGAAGGGTTGCAGCTAAGGGGTTGAAAAATATTTCATTTTATTACTAAAAATGCGTACAATTTAAAATAAATTGACGTGTTTTAGCGTTTTTTGCCTAAGTTACTGGTTAAAAAGATTATTTTTATTCCAGACTTTTGCGCATCCCTGTATACGTGATGTACTTATGCATACAATGACGCTTACAATTTTTTCAATCGTTATATCTCAGAAACGGTGGCTTATAGAAAAAAATTATTGGTACCTTTTTTATAGATAATTTTATGATCTACAATTTGATGTTATTTTTAATTATGTTTTAAACAATTTTACTTAATTTCAGCTTGATGTAAATCCATGTACCTTCACTCTTAATTTTTAGTTTAATTTGACAGGACTAAAACTGGCGATGTTTAAAATCGAATATTCTTTAATTTGTGATCATTTAAAAAATATTTTTACATTGCTAAATATTGTGTTTGTATCATAAAATGCGATCAATACATTGTTGATTAATTAAAAAACAGTTTTATATTCGTATAATTGCTTATTTTTGTCAATAAGGCAATTAAAATTAATATCTACTATACTTGTGAAACATGAATTCGAAACACGGTTGTTTCTTTGTCTCAGTTGCTAATTTCTGCAATTTCCTAAGCATGTTTCCATATTTTGACTTTCGAGACAATTATCTTAAGAGGGAACAACGCTACAAGAAAAAAGTTACGATTTTTATAATTTTATCAGCAATATTGCCTGTCACAAGATACGGAGAGTGGGCCGTGGGAGAAGTATCCTGGAATTTTTCCAAACTTTTATCCACACTCACGGCGATAGTTCAGTACTTTACAGTTTTATCCTGGATTATCACTTCGTATACGAAGCGAATGGATTGGCGTAAACTTTTTAGCGAATTTTCAGCAGTAGATAAAATTTTGCCAATTGAAAAATCGAACTTTGAGGAGAACTTGGGCAAAAACGGAAAATATTATTTACTCTTTTTCAATGTCATGATGTTAGTGATTCAGTTTACAGATTTTATTGTGTGGATACCACCTTCGCAGAGTAAAATACACAAAGTATTATGTATGTCGTTGTTTCCTGCAGTAGAATTTTTAGCAGAGTGCTACCACACCACCGGATATATTATAATGGGGATTCTGTTGCTAGCTATAAAAGAGAGATGTCGACGCGTTAGAAAACTTGTTGCTGGCTTGACTTTGGAAAAAGGCAAAAGTAGAAAACGTAAAATACTACAAACTATTAAAAAAGTTGATGTGTCTGCTCTTCATCTGTACAATATCGTAGTTCTTTTCAACAATCTGTTCGATTTTCAATTTTTATTGATGATGATAGACGGTTTCCAGATCGGCTCTTTGTTCCCATATTCATGCGACATTCAGGATTTAAATTCATCACTGTTATTTTTTTAATTTCGTTTACAGTGAGTATATAATAATGTGTTAATGGTCTGGATCATTATTCACCATTATTAAACCCCTTTTTCGTTAAATGACTATTTGTTATTTTAACAACCTATTTTTACTGTTTTCAGATTCCAATCACTGTGTGTATATTCATCTGCGACATTACCAAAAGAGAAAAAGACAAACTCATGGTTACCTGTCTCAAAGTGAGAGAATCGTTCGAAGAAAAATCCGAATATTACCGAGCGATCGATTGTCTTTCGTTTAAAATCGGCGCGCTAAAAAACGAATTTACCGCCGCCCGATTTTTCCCGATCGAACGATCGACTTTGATTTCTTTGTTCAGTTGTTGCGCGACATATTTTGTGGCTTTTGAGAGTAGTTTTGCCTAAAAAAGAGCCAAGGGTAATAAACTTAACAAGGAGTGCTCGATTGTTGTCAATTCGGTATTTGTGACGTAATCAGTTTGCCTGTTTGTTTTGTTTACAAGTGGTATAAAGTCTTAATTTTTTAAAATGTTATACATTACAGTTCTAATAGTAAGTTCATATCCAAAATAGTTTTTAAAAGTTGAATATTTATCAAACATTAATAAAATAAATCTACTTTCTAGGCAAAATGGGCAAACGGATGACGCCCAAAAATAACCTATATCTGCGGACAAATAGTAACAATCGAGCACTCCTTGTTAAGTTTACCACCCTTGAAAAAGAGCTACAATCTGGATGAAGCTACGCTCTGTGCATTAGTGATGTAGCGATAACGATATCGATAGCTGTTGTCGATTCTCGGTATCGTATCGTCGAATCCATAGAAGATAAAAAATGGGAGAGAAACAATCCCTAATTCGAAATACGAATACGAACGATACGAAACTCCCGAAAAGAAGTGCTTTGGTACAACAACTGTTTCTTTCCTCTTTTCTATTCTCTTTGACTAATATCGATATTGATGTCGGTATATCGGCAGCTGTTGCTAATTATCGGTATAGTATCGTATTGAAACAAAAATTGCCGATAAAATGGCAAATATAAAATGTAGAAATTTGGAATGAATTGAAATGTAAATATCAAAATAAAATTAATTTTTAATAAAAAGCAATAATTTTATTTAAACAACGAAACTATAAGCATATATACACACACCGCAATGGTCTAAGGATATTCCTATTTTAGGATATAAATCAAAGAATTTAAAAATATATGGCCAAAAGATAATTTATGGAAATTTATCATATTCTGTACAAAATGTAATATTTTAATTAAATGTAGATACCAGAAAAGAAAACTACAGTGGCGTACAACCATTTTTTTATTTCAACTAAATATCAAACAAAATTAAAAGTCATATTCTAAACATATACCAATTTTTTTTATAATGATGAATTTTTTTAATAACGAGTATGACCTCCTCTGAGTTTATCACTGCGCGACATCTTCTTGGCATACTCAGAATTAAATTGTCCATATCTTCCCGAGCTATGGCAAACCAAGCAGCATTTAACGCAGCAAACAGTTGTTCTTGGTTCTGGAATTGAGGGTTTTCACGCAAAACCGTTCTTTGTAGCATATCCCATGCATGCTCGATTGGATTTAGGTCAGGTGATTGAGCAGGCCATGGCAAAACGGTGATTTGGTTGTCTTGTAAATTGTGCAGCATGTCTAGCGACATGAGGACGAGCGTTGTGGGCATCAATATAAAGTCTGGTCCAACAAGTCTTGCATGGGGTAAGACAAATGGTTGGAGAATCTCTTCCACATATCGATGAGAGTTTAAAAATGTTCAACCAAAACGAGATCGGTTCTTCCGCCGAGTCGTATTCCAGCCCACACCATTACTGTGCCACCTCTATAACTGTGGACTTTTGCACATTTTCCAAGACTCTTTGTAGTCCAGGTTCTCTCCATATCCTCAGTCTTCTTGAATCCGGATGCAACCCAAAACCGAGATTCATCTGTAAAAAGAACTGGGGCCCATTGATTATTAGTCCAAATCTCGTGTTCTGTTGCCCAAGCTAAACGAGCAGCGCGATTTCCTCTAGAAAGTGGCTGGCATCTCAATGGTCGTCTATTACATAGTCCACCTTCATGCAATCTGTTCTGAACTGTAGAATTTGAAATTACGATATTATGCGTTTCGCGTACCCGATTCATTATTTCTGGAAGAGTTACTGTGGGATTTCTTCTAGCCATTTGCAAATAAAAACGATCTTGAGCAGGCCGAGTCAGCCGTGATGGACCTGGATGTCTTTCAGAAACATCACCTGTTTCTTGAAACGTGCCCATAATCTTGAGATTACGCTCTGTGATGTGTGGAGAGTTTCAGCAACACGAGCTTGCCTAGTACCAGCTTCTAACATTCCAACAGCTCGCAACATTTCATCTCGGTTAAGATGGCGTCTTTGCATGATAAATAAGTAACAGACGGAGTCTATACTCTACTTTGGATTACAATATACTGACCAATATTTTCAAATTTTAAAACTGATATGTCCACCTACTTTGATTTAAAAACAAGTTTTTGCAGAAGTCCCATTTTTGAACCGTAAAATGAAGTAGTCCATTTTATACAAAAAAACATTAAAATGCCCATCTCTTATCAATATTCTTAACATATTTTACCAACCCAAAACATTTAAACACGATAAAAACTTGAAATAAATATATCCCTAGAACACTGCGGTGTGTGTGTATATATATATATATATATATATATATATATATATATATATATATATATATATATATATATATATATATAATATATATATATATATATATGTATATATATATATATATATATATATATATATATATATATATATATATATATATATATATATATATATATATATATATATATATATATATATATATATATATCTCAATCATAGCCCGTTCAAGCAAGAAAGAGAGAAGTTATACTGCGAGTCCTAATATAGAATTTTACAAATTTTTATTTTGACCCGCTGTTGTCAAATCTTGCAACTGAATTTAAAGCAGTTATCTTCAACCGATTAAGCTGAAATTTGGACGACAACGCATAGTTAGCTGAGCGACGGCATTCTACATCCAATATGGCGAACCGCTCAAGATGGCGCACTAGATATTTTGTATGCACTTCTATGATATGGATGGGTATCCAATGAAAGTGTTTGCTGAGAAGAATACGAAGAATAAAATGACGTCACACTATATATCCAATATTATTTAAATTTATTCTGGCGACTAGGATGTCGATAGGTCGATAGCACTAACGATAGAATGCTCCCAGATAGGGTATCGCTTGAAAAGTACCCTTTCGATAGTTTGAGATGTACCTCTGTGTGATACAGAGGTAATTCTCGAACTATCGATAGGGGTCTTTCCAAGCGATATCCTATCTGAGAGCTCAATACCATCGATAGTGCTATCGACCTATCGACATCCCTACTTGCGACTAATATTTATAGTAAAAAAAAACCATTTAATTTTTAAAAGCAAGTTCTCGATCACCTTGTCAAAATTTCAAGGAAAAAATAAAAAGAAAAAAAGACGCAATTTATTTACAATTTCACTTTAATTCCAACCTGTATAAACTACATACAATCCGTTTAAAAAGAATGATTAGAACATAAATTAGGACAATAATTATAACCAAAAACGTCTAAAAATACAGACTATTCTTAGATCGTTCTATCGACCACCGATAGCACATTGCGGATATTACAATGTAAGAGCAAAACAGATAAATAAAGAAGTGGGCTAACACAAAAAATACACGTGTTACAATTGACTCGAGACCCAACAATCTGTGAAGTTAAATATTTTCAATAGGATGAATAAGAAAACTGAAAAAAACTACATTTGGCAACACGTTTTGTCAAGAATGTCATCAATGCGCTGTTGCCAGATATTCATATTGGGAAAAAAATCGTACTGACTGGTTCATATTGATGTCAAACTGTTTTAATGTAAACGAAAGCGCCTGTATATTTAGAAATCTTTGTGGTCTACAAAAAGGTCATCAAATATTAAAGACATTTTGAATATTATTATAAAAACGGGACCAAAACAATTTTAATTAAAAAAAAAATACAAGGTTAAAGAAATACCTTAGTCAAATAGTTTTTTTATTTAAAGTTAACGGTAAAAGTATAGCACTGGCTAAAACTACCATTCACCGGACCTCGAGGAATCGGAACTGGAACTACTGCTGGTGCTCGGTCTCCTTCTAGATCTGCCCTTCGATCTCGACCTAGATCTGGATTTTCTCGGACTGGGCTTTCTTTTTCTATGGAAAAATTTATCACAGTTTTAAAAGAATGAAAACAAATCAAATTGAGGTACAAAATTTAACAGGCGGCAACGTTGGTCATATAAAAATATTGAGGGTATGTTAAATCACTTTTCCAAAGAAAGAGAAAAGACACAAAGGAGAGAGTGAGAATGAAAGAGAGAATAGAGGGTGAGGGAGAGGAGAGCAAAGGAGAAAGATAATAATGGGGAAAAAGGAGATAGGTAAGGGGAGGAAGTGAGAGAGAAAGAAAGAATAAACTAGGAGAGAAAGGGAGAAAGAGCGTGAGAAAATATAGACTTTTAAAAAGAGGAAAATAAAGGAAAGATGACTGAAACGAGACAGGGAGAGGAGAAAAGAGGAGAGGGAAAATAGATAAAGAGCAAGAAACTGACCATTTATATAAAAAGGGAGAATAGAACAAAAGTTTAAGAAGAAAGGGAAAGGGGGAGAAAAAAGAGAAAAAAAAAATGAAGATGAATGTAAAAGGAGGAGGGGAAAAAGGGAAGAAGTCTGAGAGGGGCGGAAGAAAAGAGTTGAGAAAAAGAAAGAGAGAGATATGAAGAGAGAGAGAGAGAGATAGATGGAGGGAGAGAGAGGGGGATGGAGGGAGGGAGGGAAGGAGGGAGGGAGATAGAGAGAGAGAGAGGGGGGAGAGAGAGAGAGAGAGAGAGAGGGAGAGAGAGAGAGAGGGAAGGGAAGAAATGAGATTTACCTATTTAATATTGAACGCAAGAAACTTACCATCTATATATAAAGGGAGAATAGAAAACAGTTTCAGAAGAAAGAGAAAGAGGAAGGGGAGAGAGAGAGGAAAACGAGAGAGTTAAAAGAAATAGACTAAGAGGGAGGGAAGAAAAGAGTTGAGAGACTAGAGAAAGAGAGAGAGGGGGGAGAGGAGAAAGACGGAGAGAGGGAAAAAGATAGAGAGATTTACTTATTCAATACTGAATGCAAGAAACTTACCATCTATATATAAAGGGAGAATAGAAAAACAGTTTCAGAAGAAAAAGAAAGGAGGGAAGAAAGAGAAAAACGAGGAAAGAAATAGGAGATGAAAGGGGAAGGGAATAAAGGAAAGAAGACTGAAAGGGGGGGGGGAAGAGAGTTAAGAGAAATAGACTAAGAGGGAGGGAAGAAAAGAGAGGAGAGAAAGAGGAAGAGAGGGGAAGAGAAAAAAGAGAAACAAAAAAAAGAGAAGATGACAGTAAAAGGAGAAGGAAAAAAGGAAAGAAAACTGAAAGGGATAGGAGAAAAGAGTTGAGAGAAGAGAAAGAGAGAGAGAGAGTGGAAGAAAGAGATTTATTTACTTATTCAATATTAAAGGCAAGATACTTACCGTCTATTTTTGTCTCTCGAATCATCACTACTACTAGAAGAAGAACTGGACTTTCTCCTTCTTCTTTTAGCGGGAACCTTCTGATCCAACTCCTGCAGCACCTTCATCGTTTTTATCAGTTTTTCCTTTTCGATGGTTTCTCGCTTCACCTTTTTCGCTCTTTCCAACATTTCCTGTTCTTCTTTGGCTTTGCGATGCTTTTCTTCTAACAGGCGCTAAAAGAGAGGATAAATATCGCATGAGATAAAATAAATTTGGATCCTTTCTCGTCAAATACCTGTTCTTCCTCTTTCCTCTTCTTTAATTCCAGCAATTCCATCTTCTTTCTCAAAATCAGCAGTTTCTTGTATTTTTCTTCCGCTTCCATATCGTCAGCCTTTCTGGGAGGTTCTTTCTTTTCTTTTTCCACTTTCTTTCTTTCCTCCGAATGCGATTTGGAACGTCTTCTTGGTCTTTCTGCACTGCGCCTTAAAATTAAAAAAAAAAACATGTACAACTACCTTCTTCTCTTAATTCATACTTACCTATGATCCCCACTGATTTTTCTACTTCTTTCCCTGTCTCTCTCACGAGAATGAGACCGGTGTCGTCTAGTTTCTCTCTCGGCCCGTCTTCTATTCTCCCTTTCTCTATCTCTCTCGTTCCTATCCGGTTCCCTATCGCGGTGTTCCGTCTCTCTTCTGACTACTTGAATGCGACTGCGCGTCGTCTCCGTCGGCCTGTTACTTCTCTTCTTTGCCGCTCTTGAGGATACCGTCCGTTACGATGAAAGTCTTGTTGGAAGTTTCTTAGAAAAAAAGGAAATTATAAAGAATAATTGTGAAAAATTAATGTTGGACTTACCCTCTTTCCCTGTTCATACTAGGCTTTTCAATTTCGAACTTATTTCTGCCTCTGCGCTCCCGAAAATCACCGGGTCTGCCTCGACCATCCATCAAATGTCGTGGTCCTTCCTGCCCGGCCATTTTTAACAAACGGGCGTTCACCTAAGAAAGAAAAAAAAATTACCGCCGAATCTCGAAATTTATCCGGCTCGAAGGACCATTTTAGTGAGTGACTCCCGAGCCGATCTTACCTCTTGGAATTTATCCTGGCCCTGTTGCTGAGGCGGCTGCTGGTGCTGTTTCTTGGAATACCCGCTGAAAACGATCTCCCCGGTGGACGGATCTTCGCCCTTTTTGATCTGCACGCCGAGCGCCATCGCCAAAATGTCCGAACGTTCGTTTACTACGATTTGTTTATCCGGATTGTTGTCTTGTTCGTCGTTCTCAGACCCTAAACATAGAAAAATAAGCGCTAGAAAAATAAAACAGAAAGACCGACATGAATTACCCTTAAATTCTTTATAGACCTGGGTAACGGGTACTGCACCAAACTGGTACATCCTTTCTAGGCACGTCCTCGTCCGATTGGTTGTCCTCGTAGTCCAGAGCGTTGTAATCGACGCGATTTTACCGCTCGCCTCGGCGGCGAAGTCGGCGGGGTGCCGGCCGAAGTGTATCGATGACGTTTCTGCGATACTGAAAAAATAAACCTGATGATGACATTCGGAAAGCGAAACGTTGTACTAATAAAAGGGTTATTATGTAGTATACGGTTTCCTGTAGATTTTTTGAAACAACCTAATATTTTGACTTAGACGAAATATTTATATATTTTTTTGAGGTTAAAATTGAGGATAAAAAAGTAAAAAAATTAACGACTGCAAGCTAACTTTGTAGGAAATTTATTGCCGATTTTGAAACTGCCTTTCAATTTTCTGTCCGATTATTGATTGCTGGGATATCAGTGGTTAAAGCCAAAAGGATCCTTTTGCATTTAAAGTCGGATTTCTCCAGAACCAATAATCGTAGAGAAAATTTAAAAAATAAAAATAAAGCTGAATGAACAGGCTATCAAGTCTATACCATGATTTTATTGTAAAAAAATTTTTCTAGCCCGTGGACCCAAAAGAGAAACACAAAAAATTAACAATGTTTTTTCGTGTTATTCCTTTAAAATACATACACGATAATTGTCGCTCTAAAAATTTTTGGTTAAAAGATCTGAAAACTAAAATCTCTAAGCTTCAAGATGATTTTTTTACGATCTTAATACGACCATTTTTCACAGAAATATAGCCCTCCAAAAATCACTAAAAAATTCACAATTTTTTCTTACTCCCATAATTGTTTGCACTAGTGTATTATTGTTTAAAATGGCAAAAATTTTATTTTGTTGAAAATTATCCAGTTTCAACTTAGACAACTTACAACACTGTATAAATTTAAAGTGTGTCCAAAATCAGTAAGCTACAATGGATTTTAGAAAAATAAAATAAAAATACAGCAAACTGTATATGCGGCATAATTCCCCAAATTTTTTTAGTTCTTACTTGGAATAAATGCTTTTTTCTCCTCTCTCCTCTTTTTTTCGGCTTCCATCTTCTCGAGATCCGAAAGTTTGATGACTCTCTTTTCTGCCTGTCTCCAGTGGATCGGGGTGCCGCTTCTAGATCTACTTCTAGACGGCGTATGAAACCTCTAAAAAAATATTTATACATCTCAAAAAATGCGGAAGATCTTTAGCCCACACCGTTTATTCTTGTTAAAAAAGACTATATTTGGCAACACTGTTATTAAGGAAATTTACATAAGTTTTAAAATATACACGTCTGGCAAACCAATTTCTTAAGTGCGAAGATTTTCAGTGGGATAAAAGAGGAAGCAGGGTTGCAAGGATTTAAATCAATTTATTTAAACACGATTTAAATCACTTGATTTTTTTAAATTTAAATCATAAAAATTATAAAAAAAATAATTTGGGTTATGAAGAAAAATTGAAACAAAAGTAAATTACGTTAGTATAGTAAATTAATTTATTACAAGAACACAAGAACACATAGATAGAAGTATTATTGCAGAAAATATTCAAAACAAAAAACAAATTTAATTGTAATATTTGTAAAGAAACACTAGTTTGGCAGCTTTTTCAGTACCTAATCGATTGCGTAGTTTAGAGTGCACTAAACCAAATGTTGAGAATATCCTCCCTACTGATGCAGACGAAGCAGCTGCACAGAGCAGTTGTGTAATTATGGGAAGTTCTTTTTCAATAATATCTGCGTTTCGTTGTGATTTCCACCAGTCAATAGGTTTTACGCTTTTCAGGATATCATCTTGAAACATAATATCGTTAAAAGGCTCCGATTTGGCAAGAAACTTGATGATTAGTGGTAATAAACCACTATCTGGATACAGTTCTTTTGCAGTTTGTAATGCAATATTTTTTTTAGTATATGTTAAACTTTGTGTTTTCGGGTCGATAAGAAATGCCAGCAAATGATACGGGTTATACACATATATCGATTTTTAAATTTTTGCAGTTGATGTAATGTCAGATTAGTTTCTTCAAAGTAATCTCTAATATTTTAAATTGCTCTACAACATCTGAAATAGTGGCGTCGGTCTTTTGCAACCTATCTATGGCAATGGAAATTGGCTTAAGAATTTTGAGGTAATCTTCAGCATTTCTCTTTAAAAGAATGTTTGAAATTTTTTCCCTGATAATTTATTTATTTATTTATTTATTTATTTATTCAAACTAATACTTACAGAGTAAAACTCCAAATAGTACAACAACAAAAAACATAAACCAGTTACAGATCTGGGAATATGCTAATTACTATTATTTATAACTATATAAAATTTCTATTTCTAACTATGGTTTTAAAACTCTCAAAACTATGCCTAAAAATATCAATAGATTCAAAATGCATGCTGTAATTCTTTATAAGTCGGTGCGAAAATCTTTGAAACCCGTAATTCGTTCGATTAAATACACTGGGAAATAGTTGTCTGGATCTTGTTAGTCTTTGGGGTATACGAAAGGGTATCAAAGATAATAACTTGTCACAGTCAATCTGGCCATTGATTAACTTGAACAAGAAAAGTGCCAGTGCATTTTTCCTACGAAGTTCAAGGCTTTCCACACCTGCCAACTGTATACGTGTCAAGTATGGTAAATCTCTATACGGAAATCGTAACTTAAATAACAAAAATTTTGTAAACTTATTTTGTACTCGTTCTAAACGTTGCACATGACAGTTATAGACTGGACACCATATAATACTATTATATTCCAAGATACTACGAACAAGACTATTATATAATGATTTAATTGCTTTAATATCACAGATGTTTGAACAGGTACGGCGAGAAAACCTAACATTCTTGTTGCTTTTAAAACTATAGCATCTATGTGTTTATTAAAAGACAAATCGCTACTAAAAATTACTCCCAGATCGTTAAAACTAGTTACAGTATCCAACGCAACACCACCTATTGAGTATTGGTATATTAAAGGACTCTTACATTTATAAAAGCGCATCACTCTACATTTGGTCACATTTAGTTCTAAACAGTTCACAGCACACCAATTGACCAGACTTTTTAAATTTCCCTGCTGAATGATCTCACAGTCCTCTAAAGAATTCACAGGATAAAACAACTTAAGGTCGTCGGCGTATAGTAAGCATTCACATTTTTTAAAAACGGTTGTAACACTATTTATAAAGAGAAGAAACAGAACGGGACCCAAGTGAGAGCCCTGAGGCACTCCAGAAGTAACATTTATCTCACGAGACACCACACCATCAATCTTCACACATTGCTTGCGACCGGTGAGATACGACTCAATCCATCTAATATATGGTCCAGTTATTCCTAGTGATGAAAGCTTCTGAATAAGTAATCCATGAGACACCCTATCGAAAGCCTTTGCAAGGTCCGTGTAAACAACATCAACCTGTGACCCATTCTGCACGCTACCCACCACATAATCCTGGAATATTCCAAGATTAGTCGCAGTCGACCTATGCCAGAAGAATCCATGCTGACGCGGCGATATATGGTGTTTAACGCTTTCAAAAAGTTCATCTGTTATGAGTGACTCAAACACCTTTGACATAATCGGCAGTAAAGAAACACCACGATAATTTTTTATATCTTTTCTTGACCCCGTTTTAAAAACGGGAACAAGCCAAGAATGTTTCCATAAAGTTGGAAAATGACCCTGATCAAAGGATAATTGGTATATCTCGCTAACGGATTCGACAAGGATTCACAACAGCCCCGAAGAAACGACGGAGGTATTCCATCTGATCCAGTACTCTTATTCTTTGCCAGGTTCTTTAGTTTTTGACGAACTTTTACTGCAGTAAATCTATGATTAGACAGTGAGCAACATTCAGATTCGGACACCGCCGCTCCTCGGTGATTTGAATAATTTCTATAGCAACTCTCAAAATGTTCCGCGAATGCGTCAGCAATATTTTTTGGTGATGTGATTGTTTGATTGTTAAATTCCATATTCTTTGGAATGCCATGGTCTTTTTTTAGTGAATTGACAAATGACCAGAAATACTTTATATTCTCTGGGATCATTTGTTCTGTGTTAGAAATATACAAAAAATAGCTTAATTCGATTAAGTATTTAGATTCACTTCGTAGGCGGGAATATTCCAAATAGTGTTCCCGAGTTTTTGAAGATTTATACCTCTGGTAAGCCCTATTTTTTTGGATAATCGTTTTTTTTGTTTCAACAGTATACCATCTAGGATACTTTTTGCGCTTTTTCTTTCTTTTTGGGACAAACTTTCTTATGCCTTCTTGTAAGATACGGTAAAACTGCTCCACTGCACAATCAACATCGCGGCACTTCTTCAGCCACTCCCAGTCAATGCTTAAAAAGTATGCATTAAGACTGTTAAAATCCGCTTTGTCAAAAATAAATTCAGATTGGTCGTCATTGTCTAATGTAGGAAGAGCTGATAGTGAGTAATGCATCTCCAGTGGAGTGTGATGTTGGACGACACGACTAAGCGGGAGCTGCGCAATCTTTATAGAGACGTCGGGGAAATCGTCACAAAAAATTAAATCCAAAAATCTATTAAACTCGTTAGGCACATGATTCACCTGACTTAATTCACCGACAAACATACCCGTGATCAACGTTTCTGCCGCTAACGAGGATAAATCAGAGGGCACAAGGACACCTTCATTCTCAACCCAATCCACCGTTGGTAAGTTGAAGTCTCCCACAATGATAAATTTGGCATTTTTGTATCTACTCCTGAGACGATCCAATTTATTTATAAAATTCTGATACGATTCCGCAGCTGAGTTTGGAGGAAAATATACACATCCAATTATAAGAAGTGTTTGATCAGTTCTAAGTAACACCCATGTATCATCAAATGTTTGGTCGTCAGAGCATGGCAGCAAAGTGGAATTTAAAGAAGCCCTAACCGCAATCAGGCTTCCGCCTCCTCTAGCACAATTCAAAGCGTCGTAATTTCTATCAGATCGGTATACCTCATAATCCGCGTCAAAAATTTCGGAACTATGAATACCATCTGTAAGCCACGTTTCCGTGAGTGCAATCCAGTCATAATCAGCTGATTTAACAGATAGAGCCAACTCAGTAGTCTTGGTTCGAATGCCGCCGACGTTCTGGTAATACGAGGAAAAGAGCAATGGCTGATATTTAACTACCGACGCACTATTCGGCTTCGCTCCAATAAAAAATTTGGTTGTACAGAGTTAGAAAATATACAGTTATGCAAAAGAAAGGTGACAAACTCCTTCTTTGTATTATAATCTATAAGACCATCTTTGTTTGTGCTGATAAGTGGTACAAAACATCCGCCTTTTTCCTGTCAATACTGTCAATCATTTCTTTGTGTTCTTCACTGATTCTAAAAAGTATTGGCCATGATTCGGTAAATACTTGCAAGCAGTCTGCAAGCGAGTTCCATCGAACATCACTAGGTATGACTAGTTTTTTGCCTCCTTTGGCATATGTTGCAGATGCAAAATGATTGTTCCTAAAGTACTTTACGATTTGGACTACATGCTCTTTTATATCAACGATTTCCAAATCTTTACATAATAAATTTAGTATATGTGTAGCACAGCCATATGCTATTACATTGAATTTATCAGATGCCTTTATTTCATTTCGCATTGCAGACATGTTAGCTGCATTATCTGTCACGAAACTACTCACTGTACAATCATACTCGGTTTTTAGTTTGTTTATAAGGGTTGCTGCAATTTCTGTTAGGTAGTCGGATGTATGTGGATGCCCAGTTGTATCTACAGTGTCGAATAGAAAGGAGGAGCCATTTTCTGCAGTAACTGTTGCACACACTATGGGTTCATTATGCACATTAGACCATCCACCGAGTGAAAGACAAACGTTACTTCTAGACAACCCCTTAAAGCATTTGCTTCTTTCTTCAGTATTTTTTTGATGAAGCAGTCTGCCTGACACATCGTTTCGACCTGGCGGTACATATCCAGGTCGCAGTAGTGCTATAGCTTTCTTAATTTCAGATTGCTCCAGGCAGATGAAACTGCTATTAGTTGCATAGAGGGCTCTGGCAATCTGCTTATCAATTTCATTTTTGGCAGACTTACTAGTACGTACAACAAAAGACATCAGAGATCCAGAAGAAGTTGTGTCAGTAACGTCAGTATTACATTCTTTTCTTTTGTTGTTTACTGGGATTGAAGGGGAAACTGAGTGCGACGTACTTGCTTGCTGAAAGTTTAGTTCAGTTTGAATTTGTGACGTATTTATGCTTGAAGTACGTTGTACCTGCAATTAAAAAAAAACAATATGAGGCTTCAATTGTCCATAGATGATAGATGTATGTAAAGTATCTAATAAAACACATTTTGTCTGGTGCGCTTTATGTGTCACGGAATTTTATAATTTTTATAGTTTGGTTTGATAGAACCCGTCAAATAGAATCGATTTAATTTAAAGCAAAAAATAAAAAATCGTTGAATGAGACACTTTTTTTGAGAAATAAAAGGTGTTGTGTTGTCATAGTTACATACCTTAATAGTTACTTGGATAAAAAATAAAAAAAATTGTATTTTTTTCAGAAAATATTGTTCATGCAAAAATTTTTTGTTGCAAATAGTTTAGTGTTAAAAAAACGTATCAATTCCAAAGCATTTTTAAAAATTGTGAAATTCCGTGACACACAAAGTGCACCAGAAACCAACACATTAATCACATTGTTGTAAAAATAAGTTTTTAAAAATTTCCAAACATGGAAAATTGGAAAATATTTCAACACCATTTTTAAAAATTAACAAATAATAAAAAGGTACTTACGGTTAAAACTGATTGTGATTGTGATAACGTTGACGAGAATGACGAGTCACTATAAGTATCGACAGTATCGATGTCTTCATTATTTACATTTTTCCCAGTGCTTTTTCATCCTCTCCACCAATCCTTGCATTTCCAAATTACATTTTTTACATGTAGCGTGACATCCCGGTTTTCCTCCGCTTTCCCCGATTTTTCTTTGAAAAACTGCCAGATAAGGTCTTTCTTTCTACCACTTCTCGAAACGACATATTCAAAAAACTATATTTTATATTTTACCCAATATCAAAATTTTCAGTTAGCCGTAAAAACAATTATAAGAGTTTATAAAAAGGAAAAATATTAGGAGAATGGAGAATGAATAAGGACACGTTACAAACTTCGATTGTGCTATTTACAAAAAAAAATCAAAAAAATCATGATTTTTTTTTTAAATCGCAATTTTTGATTTTTTTTTAAATCATGATTTTTTACAACCCTGTTAAGTAATTTGTAATCTTCCACTTTTCTCAGGACTTCTTACGATTTTTCGTCATTGTATTTCACGATTTCTGCTTTATATTATCTGGCAACACTGCACACACTACTCAGTATCAATCGGTCCCTGCCCGGCAATGTAAGTGAACGTGATGGGCAATCTTGCCAACCAGTAATAAGAAAATTATTTATGTTGTCTTGCTCGATAAAACAACAAATACCCATTATTAAAATAATAAACCATTTTAAAATACTAATATTTTTTACAAATTTCTTTTTTTAAATAAAAAGTTTTATAAAATTTATGATTTTTAAAACATTTCTGTCAAAAAATAACACGGCCAAATTACAACAAAAACTGGGTCATTTAAAAAATTTATAAAAAACCATTTTGAACACCCTGTATCTTGAGAACAAAAAATCTGCGAACACAGCTTTATGTAAAATTTTTGTCTTAAAATTATCCAAAGAATCGTCTGTTAAATTTAATGTACGAAAAGTTTAACTTACAAATCTCCCTCTTCCTTTGATCAATCTTCCACTTTTCGTGGTAGCTACCCGTCTATTTCTCCTTTTGTAATTATTTCCATTAAATTCATTACGTTCTCTTCTAAATTTATCATTTCCGCGGTCACGATCACCTAAAACGTTGCCATACAAAACATAGAATAAAACTAAAAATCATGTCACTCATTCTTACCTTTTTTTCTATCCTTATTTTCCTTTTCCTTGTCCGGTCCACCCCTCATCAGGAATTTATTGGAGGGTACTTCGGGAATTTCGTCCGGCTTGATGTTTGACAAAGTTACCAACCAATGGGGTTCTTTTACCTCTCCCTCCTCCTCCTCCTCCTCTTGATCAGACTTTTCCCCATCCTCTTTACTAAAATTACAACCATATAACAAACAAAACGACTGAGCTGAATATATCACTTATTAACTTTATTGCTCGCGAAACTTACTCTTTATTTTTCTTGCTCTTCTTCGTCTTCTTGTCCTTTTTATGTTTCTTTTTCTTCTTTTTGTCGCCATCGTCGTCCTTATCGGAACCTCCCGAATCGCTCTCTTCTCCTTCTTCTTTATCTTCCTTCTTTTTCTTCTTGACTGAAATTGTTTTTATTTAGAACTCATAAACTTTTAAACCAAGAGTGTCAATGTTTTTTTTTAATTTTATAATAGATCTTGACGTCACGAGGGGTTAAGCAGACATATTCACTTAGCCACGTCGACACAGGCCACTGAGGCCAAGTTCCAATATTACATCTCGGATGAAAGTGTAGTATATAAAATACCAAGAATGAAATAAAGGAACGTAGCAAAAAAAAACTAATATTGGAACCCAGCAGATCTTCTGTGTTCACAAGCTGTTTTTGTTTGTGAACTTTAAATCGCGATTACGCCAAAACTAATTTTTTCTTTGACAAGGTATTTGGAAAATGGTGCTTTGATAGAACGGTTTGACATAATTTTGAATCGAAATAAAAAATCTTTTAAAAACCCACCTTTAAGTTGTCTCACAAGCTCCCCACACTTGATAATTTTGGCATCCTGCAATGGTCTACTATTGGCATCGACTGGTAAGTTCTCTATTTGTCGAATTACATCCGCTCCACTAACCACTCGTCCAAAAACCACATGAACACTAAAAATTATTGATAATTAGTCTAGTAAATGAAGGGGCAGAGCTGTAAATAAATCTGTACAGTTATTCCTTGTGGGGCATTTCTAAGGTTTTCGGGGATGCTTTCAAGCAAAAAAAAGTCAGTCAGTCAACCAGTAATCAAGATTAACAGGTTGGAAATGGCCCCCCAAGGCCCGAAAAATGGGTTTCCCGCTAATATCTGCCAAAATATGCAAATTGGAGAATCTTTGTTTGCACTAAAAATGAAGATCACCTCGAAATCTACAAAAATAGTCCTTATAATTTTTTTTCGAAAAGTCGATAGTTTTCGAGGTAACGGGACCCAAAAAGTCCCCTCATTTCAGCTGCTGCTCTACCGCTAGAATGCCGCTAACTTCATGGATTCACTTATAAGCGGGCGGACGAATTGTTTTATTACTCGGGCAATAATGTACATTTTTTAATCATTCAAAGTTCATCGGAATGGGAAAACCGGTAACTAGCATTGCATATGAGTTTGGGTCAAGGAAGTTTAAAGGTGTATGGAAGCCCAATGCTATGGCCCATTCGATCAAAAAATGTCCAGCCCAGTATGAAAACAACTGTCGCCGATTCTGCGCAATAACAAAATCCCACGAAATAATTTAATGTGTTCCCTACTTACACACTGATAAATCATTGCCTAACTACACATTGATAAATCAGTGTGTAGTTAGGCAACACATTATACTTTTATGAGAGCCGTAGTAACGTTTTTGGTCTTAGGTTGTCTAAGGTTTTTGGTGCAAGGGCGCGCGCGGCGCGTATGAAACTATATCCGCGCTGTACCGTCAACCGTCGTCGTCTTATCATTCGTCATTTTCGTTGTGGTTTGTGCCCTTTGCGCCGTATTAGTTTCGATTGTTTTGCTTTGTGTGAGTACCTATATTTTGTGGTTGCAGAAATTTTTTGGATTAAATTGTGACTATAATTTTGTGTTTATTGTTTGTTACTTATAATATGGTAACAAAATGATTAGAGGTTGTATGGTTTTATCTTGCAAATCCAAGGGTAACATACCCGGCATTCTTTACTTTAGGTAAGTATTTCTTATATTTAAATTAGGTGCTTCTTATGAGACGTAACGTTAGGTAACCAAAAAAATCAATTATGAATAATAGAATAATGAAAATTTATAGGAAATATTAGTGAGAAAAGTAAGGCAATCTTAACTATCTTTTAGATGATTTCCACAATGTTTGTGTATTTCTGTAAATTATTAAAAAGAAATAAGGTTTACATTTAGGTACTTTTATTTCATTCAATAATTTAGTAGATTCTTTTAAAGGAACAAAATTATTAATTACTGGGCAGACCAGGCGAATTTTAATATATGTATACAGGTCCCTCTAATTGAATGAAAGAATGTACAAGTTTATGTTAAAGTTCCATTTTGCTTTTTTGTTAAAAAGAAATTAGATTTTTGGTTTCTTAAACTTACATTATCAACTTTTTAAGCTCGACATACTGTAGACACATAATATTTAACGGATTAACGGTTACTGTTACAATGGATACTCAGGTACCAAAGGTTACTAAACATTTTTAACCACTGTTACTCTGTCTTATGAATGTTTGTTATTAGTGAAAAGTATATGCCTAAAAAGCAGTTATAAAAATGTTCACTTTTTAATGTACAACCAGAATCTTAGGATTAGATTAAAATCATTTACACTATCTTGTCCTTCTTTTATCACAAAATTGGTGATAAGTACATGAAACTATCATACAATGTTTGAAATTTATTTTAAAAAATCGTGTTTTTATTTATTTACAAAGATTTTTGGTAAAAATACAAAACTCCCAAAATATCGACCATTTAAATAGAAGGCTTCTTTCCATATTATATCAGATGATATAAAATCCAATATTACACAATAATTTTAAATATTCTATGGTAGTATCGTTTAATAAGCAACAATTTTGTGCAAAAAATAAAAATAAACAGTGAATGCTTGAATTTGACATTTGATGATGTCAACTTTATAGATAGTAACCAAGAATTATGGAAGTCCGGCTCTGACTTACTATTCATTGCGCAAATTCCGCGGGGCCAATCCCCCTATTCCCTCTGCCCCGCACGCCTGGACAATTTTGTTCTACAGTATTGGGCTTTCATACACCTTTAAACTTCCTTGGTTTGGGTGCATTCTCATTTTTCTAGACTAATAAAAAAAGCGTTCAAAATTTTTTTTCACAATATTTTAAGAGTATCTCATTAATTTATTGATATTTTTTGAACAAATGGTTTGTTATTAAAATTTCTTTTTTATAATGAGACCTTAGCAAGGGTTCAATGATCCCAGAAAATTTCCTTCAACATCTTTCTTGCGTTTTGATAAAAAATTGTTTTGCCCATCTGCATTTTTAGTAAGAAACTATTACTACCACATATTATATTCATTGTGGAATGTAATTGATTTTTCGACGGCCGTTTTTGCGAAAAATATTGGTGTTGCGAAAAAAATGGTAAGGACCATTTTTGTAGATTTCAAGGTGATCTTCATTTTTTGTCTAAACAAAAATTCTCTAATTTGCATATTTAGGCAGATATTCGCGGGACACTTATTTTTGGGACTTTGAGGGGCCAATTTAAGCGGATTCCCACATCGGAATAGTAATAAACTTTTTCTCGCTCGAAAGCATCCACAAAGACCTAAAAATTGCGCTACAAATAAAAACTGTACAGATTTATTTACAGCTTTGGGTACTAATTTTAAAATAAGATAAAAATAAAAACCGTTGGGTGCAATTCGCTATAGCGTGCGCTAAGCGTGTTTTTTTAGTTTTTTAAAACTAGAATTTATTTTATTATTTTTTAGTCTCAAAACAACATCAAAAATAATCTTAATTAAGAGCACCAATTTTTAGTGTATCAGATATTTGTCAATAAATCTAATTTTCTTCATTTCTGTTTGTTTTTTTTTTTAATTAAGTTTTGTTTTGATTTTAGGGTGCCCAATGGATTTTTTTTACAATTTTTCAAAGTTTTTTTAATTCAAAATTGGTTTGTAGTTTTTTTTAATGTTTGTAGAAAAATGCTGTAGCGACAGCAATGGTACCATAATTGTACCATTTATATTATTGAAAGCGTTTCAGCAGGCATATTCTGTTCACATATTTCTATCATATATTTTTTTTCATTCATTCATTCATTTAATCATTCAGTTTGCACACTCTCTTAAAAACTGTCTTAACAACTTAAAAAATGTAATTTTACAGTAGAGAAAAAAAAATTAACTTATAATTTAATATTTTTACTAACCAAATTATAGACTGAGACTCAATTCTATAAAAAAATAAAATCTGAAATTTTTAGACATGTGTCACTTTTAAAGAGAGGGTGCTATATATTTATTTAATTTTATTTTACAATAAAGTAATATTGATAGGGATGTGTGAATTTTCAAATTATTCTTTTTTTCAAATAAGAATTATTTGACTCAAATTTAAAATCGAATATTCGAATAGTTCGAACTATTCGAATAGTTTGAACTATTCGAATAGTTCAAATTATTTGAATAGTTTGAACTATTCAATTCGCACACCCCTAAATATTAATCAATAAACTAATAAACAGTACTTACTTGTCGAGGTGTGGGGCCGGTTGCGTTGTACTATAACATAACAATGCAAAGATATGATCAGCACGGTTTCTTATGGGAAAAACTAGCCAACTACAGAACTTTGATTTACATTAAGAGAGTTCTGTAGCCATCTTAAGAATTTACACGATTCGAAAATAAATCTAAAAATTGTTTTACATACGAGCTGAAAGAAAAGATTGTTAAATTACGTTAAGGCAACGGTTGATGCTAAACCTAAACTGAAAAAACAAACAGTTATTTTCAATGGAATAGATAAAAATAATATGTTTATTTATCTATTTGCTTTTCTCGATTGTAACTCACATGAAAAACTGGGAGCCATTGGTATTTTGTCCTTTATTTGCCATGGAAAGTAAGAGAGGTTTATCATGTTTAATGGTAAAGTTTTCATCTAAAAAATAAATAGGACATATTAGGACTTTTAAACAAAAAAATAAAATAGCCTAAATCTGTGTTATTATAGAGAACTGCAGGCGAACTCTGAACCACCATAGAGAAGAAATTTCCTGCGTTGAGAAAAACATATTTTTATTAAATTTGGTCAAGAGAAATAGCTGAAAATTATGTTCAAGTTTCTGAAATGGCCGCTAGGGGGCGTAACTACAATCTTGAATCTAAAAAAGTGATGTTTATGTGAATTTTGCTAAATTAACCTAACAAAAAAATACCTGATCTTTAAAGTTGAGCATAATTTGAACCTTTTTTGTTTGACAATTTTTGCTGTATACCTAAAAATGAAGTGGTGGAGGGTATTTAAAGGTTTCCGTAACAAACACTGTGTCTCTTTAAAACGGCTTAGCCGATTTTAACAAGCTTGGGATAGTTGAGAAGAGCTATTCTTGGGCTACAAATTTTATAATATTTGAAGTTTTCTTAGTTTCACATGTCGCCGCTAGAGGGCTTTTTACGATTGATTAATGGCCATTTCCAACTCCTTTAAAAATATCTGTACCAGTAGTTGTGCCATGAATACTATACATATCAAGAAGTTCTTTGCACTTCATAGCTTTTATCTACTCGAATATAAATCAATACCTGAGCAGTCTCTGACACATCCGTGACTCATCCAGGCCAAAGAAAACCACTCAAAATGTCCATTTTTGTCGAACAGTTGAGAGGATATATTTTCAGATGTTTTCACCCTTCGAGCCACAGTGTTCGCTGACATTGACAGTTTTTAATAAATTTACCTTTTTAGGGCACATTTCTTCGGCACGAATTTGCATTCTTTGATCATTTCTCCTCGGTGAATGGTTTTCCACGTTTTGCAATTTCCAAGAGCCACACTGGCTGGAGAGTTGCAGCCTCTTGTTCAGTTTTGAGTTTTGTAAATGAAGATTGTTCGATTTCAATCCGCTGCATAGCTTGAATTTTTCTGTCCGCAAACTTCCTGTATATTTTGAGTAATTTTAATGTTATATTCTTCGAGAACGGCTATGCTTTCATTGCAAATCAAACATAGCGCCTTGTTACTGGACTCAATTAGAAATACTGAATGTTCCACTGATCTTTGAATTTTCTGCATTCACTATCAATTTTTCGCTTCTTTTCCATACTACTAATTCACACACAAAAGCAACAATTCAAATCAAAATACTGTTATAAAGATGTCTTAAACTTAAACACGCACAAACACGTTAAGAAGGTATGCAATATTTTATTTAACAACAGTGTCATAGGAACTGACTTGTGGTTGCGCCACTAACCTTCTTATATATTCCAATTACTGCCATCTAGAAGTGAGTAGAAGACACCAGAACTTTCTCGAACCACGAAAATTATTCTTACGTGCTATTAGCGCCATCTGTTAGCGATAGAAGGTACTACCTATTTCCGCTTGTGTCCACCAGATGTGTGTCACGTTACTCCTCATGGCTGTCTCCACCTAATCTAGAAATTACAGATAATGACAGGAAAATTAATAATATGCAGTGTTGCCGTTTTGCGGACTTTAGTCCGATTTGTGCCTTTTTAAACGTTTGTACTTTTTGCGGACTTTTTTTTCATCAGTGGACTATTTCACTCTTACCACCGGCAACAATGATAATATGGTTTTGGCCCTCAGAACTTACTGGAGTAATCAGTATGGCCCTAAGGCTGGAAAGTTTGGAGACCCCTGTTGTAGAAGATCACAACTCTAGAGAAACAAAAAGATCTTGTCTTAAACCCCATCAGTGTTTTAAATGTATTTTAACTGAAATTTTGTTTACATATTTTTAAATATATTTGGACATTGCACTTTAAAATAAAGCATTTATAAATTTTGCACTTTTTATTCTTCTCCAAAATTTCCTCACATTTCTTTAAAATATTTTAGGATTTTTTAACCAAGTTCCTATCTAAGAAAATAATCTGAACACCTTTTTGGATTTTCCTTTAAAATGTATAATTTGCTTGTATATTTCCCTACCAAATTTGACATTTATTAATAAAATTTTCAAAAACTATTTAAAACCTTATAATTACATTGTGCCAAAAAGATATCACATCACCTCTATTTTTCATAAAGTATAAACATGTCCTAGTGTAAATCTTAATATATTCTCTAAAAAAGGAGCTATCAAGATAAACAAAAAGTTAAAACATTAAAAAAGAGCAAGACTTCGAGGTTTTTATAATAAAAAAAAATTGCTTCTATCGATGAATCTTTTCATAGATTGTGCATTTTTCCACAAAGCAACCTATGTTTTCATGTTGAATAATATTCAAAATTTCCATTACTGAAATTTAACATGCTACTTAGAGAAAATGATATAGAGTACCAATTGGTGATGGAAAGAAAATATCTTTCTAACTTATTTCTTGTCTATATCTATCTCTATTGAATTACAGAGTTTGCCTGCTGTTTTTTTCTTATGGGCCCATTGCTGATTATATTGATATTTATATGGGTGTTTTGGGTTGTTGATTGTGAATCTTCATTCAATTTTACTCAGAAACTCCGTTTTTAAATTATAACACCCTACACATGTAGTCAGCCTCATAATGTGTTTTTTTTCCTCTTATTTTAACTTCATTATCTTTGCACATGAAGCTATTAGATTTGGTACATAAATTCACATAAGAATTGTAAATATCTGAAAAAATTGAGAAAGTTACATCAAGTGGTCATAATCAGCAACCAAAAACCCTCATATTCCAAATTTCAATAAAATTAGCAATGATTCCAATAGGTAAAAGACTTCCTTATTGTATTTTAAAGCAAAAATAAGTGCTAACTGGTTATTACAAAAGCTTAATGCATATATTCCTTACCTTCGAAGGTTCCTCCATAGATACTTTCCCCTCCTGTACCATTTCCATTTGAAAAATCACCTCCTTGGATAATGAAATCTTTTACTACTCGATGAAACACAACATCCTAAAATATTTATCAATGTTTCTTTAATATCACAGGATTATTTTTTTATCTTAAAAGACAGACAGTGTCTTAAGTAAGGTAAGAGAAAATTTATTAACAAAAGACTTAAATATTTGAAAAGGGGAATACTGCAGACAATAGGTTCCAGTTTGGACTCTTTAGGTGTAAAGAAATGAACAAAGTGGGAAGTTTGAGACCTCTCAAGTTGAACTGCAAAAGGATACATATGAGAGGCACTACGTAATGCTCTGTTAGCAGCTATCAGAGGAGGGGATCCACTGTAATATAGATATAATTGCAATTACCTTATAATGAAGAGTTTTATTGGTTTCTTTGCCTAAGCCTTTCTCCCCGGTACACAGGGCTCTAAAATTTTCACACGTTTTGGGAACAATATCGGTAAAAAGTTCGAAAACCACACGACCACTACTCAGGCCCCCGATTGACACATCGAAAAAACAACGGGCTCTTACTGGCTGTTCGGTCATCCTGCAAAAGTTATTTTACATGTATTGTTAACAAAAGGATGTTTCTTTCGTAGACTTACTTGTAAAAACCTAAAACGGTTCTTTTAAACAAAAATTCACAAATTAGTTAGAACGACTTCATTTTAGTACGAAAAATGGCGTGCGCGAACTAGTTGCTTGTGTTAATTTATCGGCAGACAGAATTGGCCACAATCGTGCCATAATTAATTAAAATTGTTGCTATGTAGCTGTTGCCCGATGCGTCATCTGTCACCTTTATCTAAAGCTAACTTTATGAAATTTTTTTGGTGTAATTTAAATGGTTTGTTTTTTGGCCCCCTTTAAAATTTTACCCTGTTGCTCCCGAAAGCGCCACGTAATTTAAGAAATTTTGACGGATAGTGTTTCATGTTAAAAATAGTTCTCCTTTCCCTTCCATAATTGATGGGCGCCCCACTGGCGTAATGGCGAGGATCTGTCAAACTTCTAAAACCTGATTGGTTGTTTTTGTTGTGATGTTGGCAAACCAACCATTTTTGAATTTTGACTGGGAGGCCACGCTGTTTACGCCCGTGGGTGTTAATTCTATGCCGTGGGTGGTCGCCATGACAATCAGCTGCTTTTGTGTTTTTTTAGGTTAGAACAACAAATTTCAACATGCAAAAGGCAAAAGGTATTGTTAAATACTTTTTTGAAATTATGGGAAATAAAAAAACCCAATAAATTTTCAGCTTTTAACTAGTTTGGGTTGACTTTTTGATGCGACAGTTTGGTATTTTTAATTTCTGTTTACATGTTTTATATTGCTAAAAATATCCTGCTCAACTATTTTTTAACTTTCAAAAATAAATTTGACTTGTTTTCCATTAGTTTAGATTTCTTAGGACGCCAAACTCCTCCCAAAGATATAACAACGGCCAAAACCTCCAATTAACATTTCTAAAAAAAAATTTTTGCTTAGTATCTTTTTTTTTAATTTTTAGAAGACACTATGTCTCTTAAAAAAAGGTTTCCATAAAATCCATCATACTACAAGAGAAACCTTTTGTGTATGTGTTGAGTTCAAAATTTCGAACGGAATGTTGGGTTGTTGTTTGAAAAAGTGAGTTTTTGCCTTTACTAATAAATGTATAATAAGTATTTTAATATATAATTAATTTATTACTTAATAAATGGTTTTGTAAAGAATATATGGTAATTGTCTTGAAAGTTGCCCCCCCTCCGATTTTAAAAAAATTTTATACGGGGTTTAGAGGCTGATTCTTAACTTTAATGATGAATATTCAAAAAAGAAACGTTGCCGAAAAAATATTTTTTCAGATTCGTAATCAGCGCCCCAAAAATCCCCATAGACCAAAAATTTTGGGCAGATTGGGGGGGAGGCTTTTCTGCAACCCCCAATTTAATAATAATCCCCTGATTTACTTTTTTTAGGGATATAAAATAATTTTTTTTTAAACCCAAAAAAAATATTTTTAGAGGCTCTGAATTACTGAAAGGGGAAACTGTAAATACGTTTTTTTGGGAAAAAAAGTGTCAGAGACAAGGATGGATTGTACATAAACAGGAATGAAAAAATTGGGGCCCCCCCTTTGGGGCCCGAATCACCCCCGATGCTGCAAGATTATTATTTAGGTGAGTATTGGGATATAAAACAGTTAAAAGTAATTTTATTAAATAAATTATTGTTCAAAGTTACATAAATCTTTTTTTTCGTAATTGGTCCAATGAGATGCAAATAAGTGAATTTTTTTTTTTATGGGAAAACGGTGAGTGGTACAAAAAAAAAAACAAGAACCAAATTTTTTTTTAATTGACCGGGGATTCAAAAATAATTTTTTTTTAAAAAAAAAAGCAGTGGTGTACCCTTTTCCTTCAAAAAACCCAGTCAGAGTCCAGAACGGACGCCACTGTTGGAAAAAAAAAATATTTGTTAAGTAAAAAAAGCTTTTTAATTTTAAAACGCCATACCCAATTTTTTTATAAAAATATTTAAAGTGGTAAAAAATGAAATTAAAAAAAAAAAATTTTTCTTAAAATTTTAACCCCTTTTATCTCAAAAGATAAATTTTGGACATAATTCATATAAGTTTTTTTAAAAAGGGTCCAAGAATCACCCCCTTAAATATTAGCATGTTATTAAGAGACACCCTGTAAAATTTTATATCTGATTTTTCAATGACTCAGTAATATAAAGCTGTAAATAAACAAATAAAAACTCTTTGTTTTAGATTGTACAAAAAACTACAGAATGGTGGTGTAATGTTAAAACCCCATTACAGTGAAAAAGAATATCGGATGGGCGAGATTTGATGTCCGTAAGTATTTTTTGTAGTGGGTGGGGGGTTTCCAAAAAAAAGAAAAAAATTTTTTTAAAAATTTTTTTTACACAAATGTTAATTGTGTAATATAAAATCTGGAATATTCTAAGATTAAAGTAAAGTGATCTACCGCCATTTCTAACAAACCCCCGACTAATTTTAGCGCACGGAACTGCTATTACCAATTTAAACCCCTGGTAAGAATTTAAAAATGTATATGTTGTTTGGCGGGCTGTCTAAATAAAATTTTTTTGGCGAAAAAACATAACCTAGTTTATTTTGCTCTATTTATGTGTTTTTTTTTATATTTTATTTTTAGATTATCCTGAACTAAAACAACATAAGAGAAGAATAGAGCATTTGACATCACTCTATGGAGTTTTAGGGGATTTATTCAAGGCAGGGCCTACCAACTTTTTGAATTAATGGTTATGTATGGAAAGGTAAACATATAGAGTGTTTTAAAGGATATATTTTTATAAAATTAAGGGTACATCGAAAATGGAATAAGTTGGTTCTATCAACAAAATAATAATTAAAAATCTATTTTACATAAACCATTTTTTTAATGTTTTTATATAGATGTGTGTCAATAGTTACAACATCTGCAACCAAGAATTACAGAGCTTAGGAACGGGCATTTATTTGGCCGCGTCTGTAATAGATCATTCGTGCCAACCGAATGTTGTCACTTTGAAGGCACCACTCTGTATATAAGGACTTTAGAGCCCCTTGTTCTGGATGGATTTCTAAGGTGAATGGTTTGTTTTATATTAATATTATGGAATTTTAACCCTATAATGAAGTCCCTAAATAATTTTTCCTCCTAAATTTAGGGGGAAACCCCTGAATTAGTAACACTGACTTACATAAACTCAACTGGCCTTTAACAAAGTGTTCATTCTTTTCATAATATTTTTTTGTAAAATTCGGAAGCAGGCAGAAATACAGAGACATACATACATACATCCAAAGTAAAAATTTATAGGCTATTTGATTTATTTTCAATAAAACTAAATGTTAAAGTTTAAATTATAAAATTCGCGCTAAAAACGGTGTCTCTGTAATGGCGTCGACATATGTTTCGCGTGACGTCATATGCAAGTAAACAAGTTAACAACGAGTGCAACTACAGTGAATTTTGTTAATAATTTCTCAATTTATTGGCTAAAATGGTATATAAATGGTGTGTAGTGCCACAATGTACCAATACTTCTCTGAAAACACCACCAAAACTGTTTATATCTGTCCCAACAAACCTAAAAGAAAAAAGTGGTTACAATTAGTCAAGAGATCCAAACCGCTTTGTATCGCATTCAAATGGTTTTATTTTTGAAGATCACTTTAATGTAAGTATACAAAATATCCTGCTTTAAATACCAACCGATTTATATACAACAAAATATCGCCTTTAGGTAACTTATAAACACTTTAAGGTATAACCCAACTTTTTGGCAGTGGCGGCTAGTTAAAAAGTAGGGTTGCAATTCTAATGGTTCTTTAAAAAAATAAATAAATAACCACAATAAACTTAATGTAAATAAATAGACATACAAAAACTGTAATAAAAATCATACAAGTAATGCATAATGTTACACATATAACCAAAATAACAAATTATACTTCAATAAATCGTAAATCAGCCTCAGAGATAAATAAAGGTTTGCAGTGGACTGCAAACCGCATGCCGCTTATGAGAGTAAATTCAGCGCCCAATGCAAAGATAGGCAACTCCATATACTTACGCGTACTCGTAATGAATCCAATTGGGTTTGCATTTTGATTACAACCATCGCATCGGCATCGGCTTCTAGGATGCGACGCGACGCGCGATTAAATAAATGATATTTTAGCGACAGCAGTCAAGTTTTTTAATAATTTGGCTGTTATTTCGAGATAACATTAACAAAAAAATAAATACAGATGTTCGAATAAATTTTTAAAAAATCTGTAACTATGTAATGATTAATATATATATTTTTAAATTTTGGGGGTTGCGCAAACCTGCAAACCTAAGGAGGAGCCGCCACTGACTTTTGGATTAGAATGTTTTTGTTTGTTCTAGAAGTTAAGTACCTAGCAAGTTAGTACTTTCTTCTTTTTTACTTAACGGTATTATTATTGAGTTGCAAATGGAAACTGATATAATAAATTACACGAAATCCAAAATGGTCTTCGCTGGTACTCCTTATATTTCTATACTCCATAAATATAACCTACAATAAGATTTTGAGAAATACTATGATGAATACGTAATTAAATAATTTTTGGAGGTACTAACAGAACTGTTTTTACATTTTTGAGTTCTGCAGCATAGTAGTCAGCGTTATTTTTAAAGAAACGCACAATCATAAATGCGTCTATCTCAGGTAGGTTTCTGTTATCGGCTTGCACAAAAGTTATGTCCATTTTGAGGTACGAAACGGATAAATATGTTACTTAAAATATGTTTTTATATAAAATGATCAAGAAACAGTTATTTAGATAGTTAAAGATCAAAAATAAAACCTGAATACACACAACACAAAGCTGGTGACATTTATTTACTTGCAAGTGACGTCACCAAAGTTGTAACCAATAGCGGAGCGTTCTAGTCGCTGAATTAATTTCAAAAATATTTGAATTTTAATACGTATATTTTGCAATAAATATGCACATTTTACTTTATATTATAGAGAAATATGCTTCTTTAAACTATTATTTGATAGGATGGCCACCATTTAAAGCTTATTTTCAATAGTGGCAAATTGTCTATTAAGGCTATATTTACATTCACTTTTTGCATTGTCATCTTTGAATTGGACAAATAAAAATTAAATGTAAACGTAGGCTAATATATCAATGAAAATTTACAAGGTATCTCATATGTTTCTGTATTTCAGGTTAGAATAAGCTATATAGATATATTATCATCGACAGAAGAAAGGCGGAAAGAACTCCTGGATACCTACTATTCCTGTGCGACTGCCAAAATGCTCGGGACCAGAAAATGGTACGGAAATGTTCGAGCGACGTGTCCGAATAGAGAATGTGATAGAAGTAAGGAAATTGATAGTGAGAGTGATGAGATCAAATGCGAAAAGTGCAGAACTGTATTGTCAAAAGAATTTATCAGTGAATTTAGGAATGTCGGGAAATGACGAATGTGCAATTAGAAGCGATGAAGAACACGATTTGTATCCTTTTTTTTGGTAGCAATCATTTTAACCGAGTGATTCAAAATCTTCCTTAATATCGCAGTAGACCTAGATGCTTGCAAAGTCTGCCTAAAGAAGCAAGAGGGAATCCTCCATAAGTATAATTTAAAACATATTAAAACTCTTGATTTGGCTTTTGAGGGCAGCATTGATTTGGGAGATTTTGATACTGCATTAGAGTATGGGTCGGAACTTATAGACGCATTTTGGTAAGCAGTATCTGAAATTTAAATAAGTTTTTTTTTTTGTTCACGAGGAACTATATCTGTGAGAAAATTTATTTAAAGTGTATTATTTTTAGCAAATACTATCCAAAAGTTCATCCTCTGACAGGCCTTCTACATTTAAAACTCTGCAAACTGTATTTATATCAAGATCGAGGTAAAGAAGGGTTGGATCACTTGAAAAAGGCAATAGATATTTTGAAAATCACTCATGGAAATACAAGTTCCCTCTATAAGACTGAAATATTTCCGCTAATAGAACAGTGTAGAATATAAGTCCAAGTGGTTATAAAATACAGAGACTTTCTATATATTTGTAAGATTTTTTTATTTTGTAAATAAAGTGTTTTCAAGAAGTCCTGAATTAATATTAAGTCGGCCTATTTGCGACGTTGCCTTTTTTGCTTTGTGACTTGTCTTCAAGCTCAAACCTTTGACCATATACCTGCTAGAGGCAGCATTGCCCTGCGAACAGCAGTAGGAGAAAGAGCTCAATAAATCTAGTGCTAGCGCTCGGCGTGCTGATTAGTCCGCGACTAATCAACACACATAGCGGGATATACTAGCCTTATTGCGCTTTCTCTCTCCAACATATGCTGGAAGCTAAAAGCTAATAAAAATGCACATTAAAAAAATCCAGTGTTGCCACTAGTATGGAAGGTAGAGGGAAGGAGAAATATCTCATAAGGAGGACGAATTAAAAAAGTGTCCACCGCCGCCGAGTTAGAAAATTGAGCAAATATAACCTAAAATAAATCACTACTGTCAAAAAACGTAGAGGTTTGTAAATAGTATCAGCGTTTACTTGTAAAATACTTTTTAACCAATCAAATCATTTAACTCATTTTGACGGATAATTTTAAATGTTAAAGATATTTCTCCTTCCCTCTACCCTCTATAGTTGTCACTAGCAACAATTTTGACAGATGTTCTAACCTCACTTTCAGAATTGATAGTTCAAAGGAAAATAAACAAACAGAATAATTTAAGTTTTTATTTTCAAAAACATGTTTCTTTTTAAATACATTAATTTACAACAAAAGTATAACTTAAGCTGATTCAATGCCTTCAATATGCCGCTGGCAAGAAGTTCTTATCATTTAAAATCATCATTTCTTTTGCATAAAAGCTAATAATGGAAATGCAACAGGAAAATTTTAAAGCAATCCCTGATGATTCAAAGAAAGAGAAACGAGATAATAAAGACAATTCCCAATGTACAGGTTTAAATAAGGATAAACGAAGGGGCAGGCCAATCCCAGGATTCGCTAGGGAGATTATTTTAAAGGTATGAAGTGTCAGTTTTCTTAAATTAAGTAGTTTTTAGAACACACGTATATCTATTTCAGGTAGCCGCTATATGTGATGAAGAAGCAAAGAATAATTATTCACGGTATCCCCTGATAGCACCCACAAAAAGAGCTGCCTTGTACACTGGCGTTTCCGAGAGAACTATTCAGAGAATTAGAAATGAAGACAGAAAAAACAAAGCGAATAAAAACGGCGGTGTAGATGAAGAATCGGTTGAAGATAACAAAAAATCTATAGTAAGCAATTTTGTTCTTCTTTGTAATATTGTTATAAGTATATAAGTATAGATTAAGAAAATTAAAATTTAAAAAGATTGATTTTTTGGAATTTTTAACCATATATAACTCCCCAATTTTAGAAAAGAAGAAATCATCCAGATGAAGAATCAAACTACAACACAATGAAAAGGAAAAGCAAAAAAGGACAAGCGATACCAAATAGTGCAAGAGATGTTATTTCAAAGGTCATTGATGCATGTGATAATGAGCTAAAAGATGGAGAATATTTGGTTCCGTTTATCTGTAAAAGTAAAAGAACGGCATTGTATACAGGTAAGGATAAATATTTATTTATGGTGGACAATAATTAATTTGATACAGAGTGTTTAAGAACTTTCCTTCACTTTCTGCTTGTGAGAAATTGATGTATATATATTTATTTTTTAATCCAGGTGTATCCCAAAGAACCGTCCAGAGAATCAAAAACGAAGACAAAAAAAGGAACAAAGTGAACCAAGAGCGGGTCCTACTGACCCCCGGTAAAAAAAGGAAAAGGTCGACTTTCAACGATAAAATTGACGATTTCGACTTTCATTCGATAAGGAGGCTCATCGATGACATGATATTGATTAAGAAAATTTCACCGACATGCACTGCCTTACATATGGCAGTGAAGGAAAGAATCAACTTTCCTTATAGTGAAGATACATTATATAGGTTTGTATGACTAAAATTCTTTGACATAATAGGCAAGTTTTACACAATCAAAAGGACTTTAGTGACCTATTATGTATATAACCAAAAAAATTTTTTTGCAATGTTTAAAAACTTGTCAAAGTATAATAAAACTTGTAAAGTATAAGTAAGATCACTTAAGACATTGACATTGGCATGCTCGGCTGGAACAGGGAGGTAAAGGGCTGTTTTCCAACCTTATTCAGGGGTTGAAAACGGTATTTTCTAAGAAGGTAGTAGAAAGTATATAAGTTTATCACCTCCCGTCAAGTAGTTTTTTATTCACTGAAAATTTTCATATTTTGCAGACCTTAACCCACGGTACATTGCAAAGAAAATAATTGGGTTATACAGGGTGTCCAAAAAGGACGTCACGATGGTGCATTTTTTGATTGAATGCTCTGTATTTTTTGTATATTTAGTACCTCTTGTGGTCATTTATATTCCTCTAAAATAGTCAACATCGGTTGTAATTTCAGAAAAAAAAATTGAATTTAAAAAAAACAGTTTTGCACCACTGAATTTAAAAATGAATAAAAGTACCAATAGTGTTTGATTAATGGAATTAAATAAGAAACTTATTAGGTAACGTAATATCAGTCGCTTAGGTTATGTTTGGTTAATTTGAACTGTATAATGTGTCCAAAATTTAGTGTCATCTTCAAATTTGAAAGCACTTTATTTTTCTTATTTTTAATGAGCCCCTGTATATTTTTAGGTCGTTAGATGTAGACTCAAAAAAACAAACATTTTTCTAAATATAACCCTATCAAAACTTCTAATTCATTAAAAGTTATTTGATGAAACCTCATTTGGCATCTATTTCAATAATAATACCATTTTATAAAAATTCGAGTAAATTATTAATTTAAGAAATACCTTTAAATGTCAAATTAACATATTTTTTTATTTGTAATACCTTTTGGCTAACATTTATGTAAGTTTACCGAATTTCTAGGTAATAATTAACGTAATTAGGAAACTCTTATGTCAAATTATTGTTTTTCATAGCCACCTAGGATTTTTATTCAATGATATTACTATTGAAATAATTGCCAAAATGAGTTTTTAATGAATAACTTTTAATATGTTAGGAATTTCGATAGGGTTATATTTAGAAAAATGTTTGTTTTTCAATACTGCATCTAACGACCTAAAAATAGACAGGGGCTCATATTTAAAATAAGAAAAATAAAGTGCTTTAAAATTTGAAGAGTTTAACACTAAATTTTGGACACCCTGTACAGTTCGAATTAACCAAACATGATATAAGCGATTGATATTAGGTTACTTAATAAGTTCCTTGTTTAATTCCATTATTCAAGCACTATTGGTATTTTTATTCATTTTCAAATTCAGTGGTGCCAAACAGTTTTTTTTATATTTTTTTTTCTCTGAAATTACTAAACCGATGTTGACAAAATTTTAGAGGAAGATAGAGGACCACAAGAGGTACCAAAATATACAAAAATATACAGAGCATTGAATTTTAAAAAATGCACCATCGTGACGTCACTTTTTTGTGACACCCTGTATAACCAAAATTGTTTTCCTGAAATGCACCGTGGGTTAAAGGTAACGTCTGTACAATATGAAAATTTTACAGTGAATAATAAATGAGCCACTTAAGACGGGAGGTGAGCTGCAAGACCCTGGATATACGTGTATATATTTATTTTTAGGCTGTTGCATTCCAAAGGTTTTGAATGGCACAAGGGCCCGAAAGGTAAAAGAATTTTGCTGGAAAAACCGGAAATTTTCCGCGCAAGACTGAATTACTTGCAGAAAATTAAAAACCACGAAGAACAGGGGAAGTTTATCGTTTATTTGGACGAGAAATGGATCGGCTGGGGGAGGGGGCAAGAAGACGATTACATCGATAATAACAGAATTTTCGGGGCAAAAGGGGGGATTTGCTGTTCGGGCAGACTGGTGATACTGAACGAATTTTCGACCGTGGGGTTTGTGAGGAGGGCTGAAAGACTGTTTAGACCTAATATTGGTAAGATTAAGAAAGAAAAATTGAGATCCTTTTCTCTCACACTGAGTAACATTCCACTTAAAGTTCGGTCAAAAAAACTTTTCAAAAAATTGTCAATTTCAGAATGACCCTATATTTTCTTAGTTAAAAGAGATACAAAAAAATGTTTTACACAAAAGTTTTTTTTATAATGATCTTAAATAATCTGACGTTTTCGAAATAAATGTACAGGGTCAGGTAAAAAAGTTATCATACCTAACCTCTTTTTTTAAATGCAAAACCCTACATATTTTAATCTAAAAAAATAACCTATTAAATTATCTTTTTAAAATTATAATACACCATGGATGATCTCAACCCTTAAATAGCCTTGATCATTAATCGCAATTATTAATACCATTGTTTGTTAAACAGCAATTAATTCATTTTAGTCGATTCAGAATTGCAACCTGACATTTCCACCGTAGACAAATGGATGAAGGAAAATCTGTTTCCTAATATACCTGTTAATACTGTTATAGTGATGAGCACTAATCCATACAAAAAGGTAAACTAATAAAAATAATAATCCTCCCAGTACAGAAATCATAAACATACAATATATGTTTACATTTCATTTTTATATTTACTAAATTAACGAAACTAAATAGAATGACGTCCTAGAGTCATGAAAAAGCTGTAAAAATTTTTTGGCGTTGTGCTACCCTTGAATCCATCCCTTTTTAACCCTCAAGTACGTCCGAGAGCCGAAAAAAGTTCAAAATGAAATGATCCAACCCTCGCAACGGTCTGAAATTTTTAAAACATCGTCCTAGAGTCTTAAAAATTATTTAATTAAAAAAGAGTATTACTCGGTAGACGAGTACTTATGATACTCTTTCCTGCCTGGAGGTTCTTGCCCTTCTGGTATGACTTCTTAAATTCGTAATACTAAACCATTATTGATTATGTTTTTTTTTCTATATGGACTTGTTTGTCGTCCGGTTTTGTTTGTCTATAAAAGATTAGTATTCCTGTGAACATGTTTATATATTTTTGTTTGTTGTGAAATTATTTTTTGTATCTAGGATTAAGTATTTTAATTTTAATTTAGGATTTTTTTACATTATTTTTATCCGTATACTATGTACATATGTATATATGTATATATGTATATAATATATATATATATATATATATATATATATATATATATATATATATATATATATATATATATATATATATATATATGTATATATATATATATATATATATATATATATATATATATATATATATATATATATATATATATATATATATATATATATATATATAAACCTTGTATGTTTTAAATCTGAACTAACACCCACGAAATGTTTTAAAGGGAGAAAACACACTGTAAACACTTAAAAATCAGCCAATCTTCCTTGAATATACAAGGTCTTCACACACAATCAAACAGCAAATTTAAAAAGAAACAATAAATATTATAATCCGTAGACATAAGTTCATTAGTGTTGTGTGTTGTGCTATTTAACACAAATTAATATAAAAGAAAATAAATATTTTTTTTAGATTTTTCGTAGGTCCTCGTGGTGTTGGGTGGGGAAAGGTGGTTGTCAAGGGCTCTTTGAAGCACATCCCATACTTGCTCAATGGGGTTTAGATCTGGTGAGCGTGCAAGAAACATGAGATGCGTTATTTCTGAATTTTAAAGCGTTGTCTAAACTTGCAAAGTTCTATGGGAAGGCGCATTATTGCCCATAAAAGTACGGTTCCCAAATTTCGTGCCCAATTGGACCTACAACGTCTGTACCGCCTCTAAAGGGGTACACTTCTTCTGGGGTTTGGCGATATTTTCACACTGTTACATGCCTTAAGTCACTGTGCAAACCAAAACGGGACTTATCAATTTTTTACTGTCCTTGTTGAAATTTGAACAACTAAGGTGTTTTGAAGCTGTTGTAGCCATGGGATTTCGCCTAATGCTTAACGCAATATGATCTTGTTGTCGTATAGTACTTCTTCGCCCTTGGCCCGCCTTCTAGTCACTGTTCAGTTTCCCTGTAACTACTTCAAAGCCTGCTTATGAGACTTTGAGTTGTTCTAAACTCGCACGCGACATCAACCTGTCAGCAGTCCTATAGGATCCCAATGGCCCTATTAGACTTTGCAGGGATCAAACGTCTTAAAGGCATTAACCAATATATATATATATATATATATATATATATATATATATATGTATATATATATATATATATATATATATATATATATAATATATATATATAATGTTCCCAAATTGGTGGGGAATGTAGGGAATCTTGGAAACCACGATTGAAATCGGTTAAATGGGGAAAGTTTTGGACAATTTTGTTAGTAAGCTAATTTCGTTTACTAGATGGTTTTACCTATTCAGATTTTTTAGAAATTTTGAAAAAACCTGAAACATGCATTTTCGAAAATCGGCCATATTTTTTTTATAAGTGAAATTTTTCAAATCTGTAAACTTCTTCAAAGCAACTTTTTGTAGAATATGACCGAGTAGTCAATTTTTATTTTCTACATTTCGGGTTTTTAGAACCATCATCAACTTTATTTTTTCATATGGACGCCATACTGGATTTTTACGCAGCCAAATAGTGCTTTTTATTCTGATTTCAACAATGTATAACATGTTATAATTTAAGAGTTCATAAGCTCATTTATTTCAAAAAATAAATATTTTCTCAGTTGGCCTTGATTCCGGCGAACGTCATTTTTTTTTAACAATAAAATGTTAGTAATTGGCAAAATAGATAAGCTGAACAGATATTTTACAGATATGGGTTTCGCGAACATAGCTATAACGTTAATACCGTGTTACAACAAAACTACACGTAACAAGTTAATTGAAACAAGTGGAAACAAAAACAATGAAAAGTGGCTAAACTAATATTCCTACTTAAATGAAGATGTAAAATAACGACCTAAAATTCAAAATGTCCATATTTCTCAACATATTAACGATATTTTTTAAAATAGTCCTAACTACCCTATAAATGGTTGACTTAGGTATGTGGAATTCTCTATCAACATCCCTGGCTGAGGATGTTGGATTTTCTTTAAAATGTTGGTTAACTGCAGCATCTCGTTGTCGATTTTCTTCAACGTACTTCTTAGGTCGTGGTTTTTTAAAACTTCCGATGTTAAGCAAATTTGTAACCAGTTTTTGAAAGTGTGTTAGTTTAGGATGCTGCCTGTCAGGAAAATTGTCGAAATAAGTTTGCGCAGCTATATTAACATTTCTATTGCTTTGAAAATAACGTTGCAAAATATTAAGTTTTCTTTAAATAATTAACCATTTTACAAAGTTGAAAAAATTTTAATAACGTACCCGAGCTAACTTGATAATAACGCTAGATGACATTCGCCGGAATCAAGGCCAACTGAGAAAATATTTGTTTTTTGAAGTGGATGAGGTTATAAACTCCTAAACTATAACATGTTATACATTGTTGAAATAAAAATAAAATCACTATTTGGCTGTGAAAAAATCCAATATGGCGCCCATATGAAAAAGTAAAGTTGATGATGATTCATCAACTTTACTTTTTTTGTAACACGGTATTAACGTTCTGGCTATGTTCGCGAACCCATTTTTGTAAAATATCTGTTCAGCTTATCTATTTTGAAAATTAGATACTAATATTTTATTGTTTACAAAAAAAAAAAAATGACGTTCGCCGGATCAAGGCCAACTGAGATAATATTTGTTTTTTGAAATAAATGAGGTTATAAACTCTTAAATTATAACATGTTATACATTGTTGAAATCAGAATAAAAAGCACTATTTGGCTGCGTAAAAATCCAATATGGCGTCCATATGAAAAAATAAAGTCGATGATGATTCTAAAAACCCGAAACGTAGAAAATAAAAATTGACTACTCGGTCATATTCTACAAAAAAAGTTGCTTTAAAAAGTTTTTACAGATTTGAAAAATTTTTACTTATAAAAAAAATATGGCCGATTTTCGAAAATGCATGTTTCTGCTTTTTTCAAAATTTCTCAAAAACCTGAATAGATAAAACCATGTAGTAAACGGGTTTAGCTTACTAACAAAATTGTCCAAAACTTTCCCCATTTAACCGATTTTCTATCTATCGTGGTTTCCAAGATCCCCATACATTCCCCACCAATTTGGGACACACTGTATATATATATATATATATATATATATATATATATATATATATATATATATATATATATATATATATATATATATATATATATATATATATATATATATATATATATATATATATATATATATATATATGTATAATATATATATACAGTAAAGCGCAGAGGACTGCGAACATAGGACAATCCTGGAGCATTTTGGATGTACCTAAAAACGCCGCACGCATTGCTTATCGATCAATAATTTTCGGTAAACAAATTCATAAGACGCGCGTCGGCCGGCAAAGCGATCAACTCAATACGTTTATTCCTGAAATAATTCTTTACTATCGAACGCTCGACAGCTAAAGTTTTACTGTGTCGATTATTTGCGACCAAAAAGTTTTTTTTTAATAAAATAATAATTATTAATAATGGATGTTTACGAACTGGAAGAGAAAATTAAAATTATTAAATGGTATCACCGTGAAAATCCTGTTAGGGGAATTAGGGAATTATTTATTAATTTATTTCCAACCAGGCCGACTCCCACGATTTCCACTATTCACCGAGTCATTAAAAACCTTCTGACATTTTTTGTTATCTCCAAAAAAAACACAAACATGATAGTGTCCCAGAAGAAAACAACGAAAGGAAAATGAAGGAAATTATGGTAGTGGCAAAGTGTTATTAAAAATCCTACAATTTTCATTAATACAATTGCAAAACAGGTTAATTTGAGCAGAAGATAAAGTGGGTAGAGTGCTGAGAAAAAAATGGATACCGATCCTACAAAGTAAGAAAAACCTATGAAATTTTCTCTGATGATCATTTTAGACGAATGCAATTTTGTGAAACTGTAATGGAAATGGAAAATAACAATGATTTTTTTTCTTGGGTCACGTAAAATCACAAATTTATGGTTTCCAGGAGAATAGGGCTAATAATCTACAAGAATTGCAATTATAAATTGAAAATTCTTTTAGGATTATTACCCCCAACATTCTAGCAAAAAATGTCAGAAGGCGTTTTATGACAATCTTGGTTATTGTTTGGCTCAAAAAGGTGGTTTATTTGAGCATCTTCGATAACTTCAAAGAGTTTTCTTTTTTATTCTGTGAATGCACATTAATTTATTTTTTTAAGAATATCTTCTACGTTCCATTATTTATTTGAGAAAATTATATTATTTTATTAGGAAAAACTGTTTGGTTCTTAAGACCCTAGCAAACGTTGCGGTCCCGTAAGCAACTAATTTTAAATTTATGGCTGATAAGAAATCCGATCGAAGTCGGTTGACGCTAGCTAGCTCCTACTACTTGCCTATAAACACTGCATCCTCTTACTAAAAATAAAAACGTAGTACAGAACTAAACTGGGCAGATAATTCTTCCGAATTTATCACCGCACTCCCCCCCCAGTCCCAACCAAAAATGAACCACGTGAGGAAACGAGACGGAAATTGAAATACAAGCCACAAAATTATTATTGGTATTTTAGAATTGGGTACATCCAAAATCGCCCAGGAGCCTCCTATGTTCGCAGTACGGTGCGCTTTTCTTTTTATATATATATATATATATATATATATATATATATATATATATATATATATATATATATATATATATATATATATATATATATATATATATATATATATATATATATATATATATATATATATATATATATATATATATATATATATATATATATATATATATATATATATATACTACTTAAAAAATTAACAGAACACCTCTTAGTCCATTTGTATCTTTTAAGGCGTTAATTACATTTAGATCAAGCTTACATATTTTAAAAGACACACATTTTCTCACAATTAATCAAAAAATTTGTCATTTGATCAATCATTTATTCTTATAAAAAAAACTGAAATTAAAAAAAGATACAAAAAACAAAGTGTTAAATATATATCTCCTTTATTGTTTATCGTATCAAAAATATTTATATAGCTTTTTATAAAGATAATTTAGAAAGCATTATTTTTTGTTCCATAACATGTTTTGTATCTCTTATACTTTTTGAGATATTAACGATTATTTTTAAAATTTGAAACGGTAATATCTCAAAAACTATAAAAGGTACGAAAAATTTTATCTAACATGAATTATGTATTTTTACAAGACCTTTAATTTAAGCTATATAACCTTTTTGGCTAAAAACACCAAGCTAATATGTTACAAATTTATTAAAAAGGGTTTCGTAAATTATATATATATATATATATATATATATATATATATATATATATATATATATATATATATATAAAAATATATATAAAATATATATATATATATATATATATATATATATATATATATATATATATATATATATATATATATATATATATATATATATATATATATATATATATATATAAACCTTTGTCTGTATTCTTAAAAATCATTGATATAAACAAATAGTAAGAATTTTTTAGGATTATACCGACATTCCCAATGAATATAGCGCTAAATCAACTCTAATAGAATTTCTTAAAGAAAAAAATCTGAAATATAATCCCGCCCAAACATGTCCTGATTTATATGGAATTATCAAAAATTATCTGGATAGACTGCCGTGTGAATGGACCGAGATTGACAAAATTATCGAAAGTCACGGACACACTGTATTAAGGTAATTATATTTTATAAAAATTATCTTCTGTTAGTCTTCAGACCGGTTCTACGAAAAATCTGAATGGGTTAGGTCAGGTGATCTAGGTGGCCATCCATTTCACCTTGTTTTGTATATTTATTTGTGTTCTTTAACTTTAATTTCGAATAATCTTTTTATTTCCCCAATGTATTCTTCACCACATAGAGTCCATAGATGCTCGAACAAATTTTAGTGTGTTTATATAACTTTGCATTTCAGATTACCGCCGTGTATGTCAGAATTCAACCCCATAGAACTCGCCTGGGCCGATATCAAGCGCTTCGTTAGAGATAAAAATCCTACGGGCAAAATATCACCGAAACTAGTAAAGAAAATTACCCTACAAGCAATACAGTGCCTCCAAGAAGACACTCTGCAAGGTTACGTTAACCATGTGATACAAATGGAGGACTATTTCTGGGATAAACAAAGCCGCTTACAAGAACATTTCGACAGTGTTACCAAAAGTAGCAATGTTGCCAATACTAACAGTATTTCCGTAAATACTAACACAAGTAATGTAACGGTGTTGTCAAATGTTACACTCAGCAATACTTGTAATAATAATTCTAACAGCATTTTACACATTAATACCATACCTAATAATAATGTACAACCGATAGATCCATGGGTGCCAGCCATGTTGCCACATAACCAGTTAGGTTATGTGAAAAATGTGGCAATGCCGGTTCTGGATAAATCAGCTGTGATCTGTCAAAGTCAAGAGAGCGGAATGCTGCAACCAGGGCCTTCGTATTTGAATCTTTAGATTTGTATGTTTTGTATATTGGAAGTGTTTTTTAATAAAATAAGTAAAAAAGTTATATTGTGTTTTATTTTTAAAATAATTCAGTCAATTTTGTATAGAGAATCTGCGTAAGAATTGGTGGCGCCTCTCTCGTTAGTTTTGTAAGTTCGTACGTGATGACGAGCTGTTTATAAACATGAATTTCAATACTGACTCACTAATCATGTAATTTTTTATTAATTATTTCTTTGTAATCTTTACAAATATAATACGTAAATATATTACAATAACTTATTGAAACAATAAAGATTATTAAGAAAGTTATAATTAAGTGATTATGCGTGGAAAAAACGTTAAAAACAAGCCAAGATCTGGTAATATCGGTTGTTGTGTTGTGTTATAATACAGTAAAACTGAGTCAGAAATAAAATTTTATTCTTTTCCATCAAAACCTCATTTAATAGAACGTCGATAAAAGTGGATAAAAGCTGTGAGTCGTATTAAGTAAGTGTATATGCGTTGACAATAAATATACAGTGTGTACATAATATATAGAACAAATTCATTATTTGCATAAGCAAAAAAAAAATTGAAAATTTTCTCAAACACGTAAATAATAATTTTAAATTGCGCATTTTTTGACCTAAAATTAAAATATACAAGGTGACTCATGTACTCGATATGATATTATGTATGATTTTTAAAACCATAAAATACATATACATGGTTTTAGGTGGCAATTTCGTAGTTACAGGGTGTTAAAGCATTGTGTATCGGGTATCCAAATAAGAAAAGACGCCGGCTGTATCTCAGAAATTGTTTATCGCCCAGCGTTGGCGAAAAATATTTTTAGTTAAAGTGGTCCAGAGAAATAGCTGGAAATTATTTTCAAGTTTCTGAAATGGCCGCTAGGGGGCTTAACTTCAATCTTGAATCCAAAAAAGTGATGTTTATGTGAATTTTGCTATAATAACCTAACAAAAAAATACCTGAATTTTAAAATCAAGGATAATTTAAACCTTTTTGCCTGACAATTTTTGCTGTATCTCTAAAAATAAAGTAGTGGGGGGTATTTAAAGGTTTCCGTAAAAAACACGCTCTATCTTCGAAACGGCTAAGCCGATTTTAACAAACTTGGGCTAGTTTAAAAGAGCTATTCTTGGGCTATAAATGTTATATTATTTAAAGTTTTGTTAGTTTGACATGTCGCCGCTAGAGGGCTTAGTTCGAAATTCCGACAGAAATGGTTAATTTTCTCAGAAAAATTAAAAGCAATAGTATAATTTTTTTCATGAAAAAGTAGCTAAATAATGCCTAAACAAGCTGGCGAAAACCGTATCTCGATATCTTGTTCCTTCCTTAAAATTTAGGCCAAAGAAAATTTTATAGGTCAATATCTCAAAAACTATAAAAGCTACAAGAAATTTTATATGACATAAATTATGTATTTTTACGAAACACTTAATTAAGTTTATATAATATTTTCGCCTAAATGCAATACTTTACGAATTATAATCAATAAATCGAATTTTCAGGATTTTTTTTAAGGTATACCCTGGAATCCAATTTTTTTATACGCCATTAATGGCGTCAGTCGTGTCAGAAACATTTCGTTACCAAAGATTAAGTTTTTTTGAGTTTATTCCATTATTTTTTACAAAGAAAGTAATTGACAAAGTGCAGAAACAATTTTACTTCATTATTGAGTATTTAAGAAGCATCAAATAACTAAATAATAATGCTTTCATACAAAATGGATATATATCATAAATATCCAATATTTTGATATTTATAATAAATATAGGATATTTTCGAACCCTGTAACAATGAAAGCTAAATTAAAATAAAAATACTTTAAAAATATATTATACTAATATATGCAGGAATGCATTATAAACCTAAATTAAAGACATATTAGCCTTATATGGTGACACAAAACATAAAATTCTCAGGTATGGCAACATAAAACATAAAGTACTCAGGTCAAAACAACAATAGCATATATAGTGGAAAAATAATTAATTTAAAAAACATAATATATATTTATACTTTATATTTATCTGATTTCCAGACTTCTTTTAAGACGGATCTATTTTCTGGTAATAATATAAAGTCTTAAAACTCAGAACAGGTCATATCGAAATTAAATATGGTCATATTATGCCTTTTATAGATGCTAGTGTTAGCCTATTTCGATCTTTTGTTCACTGAGCCAGTGGCGGCGCTAGGCGTCGGCGACGTCGGCCACTGCCGACGGCCTCGCGCCTTAGAGGGCGTCGCAAAAAAGTTTTACAAGTTAATACCTATATTTATTTTAATTTCGCCAATCTCGCCCCGAAAAATTCGGAAAAAAACTAAGCAGATGATATTGACTTTTATTATTTTCGAACACGTGCATGATGGAAGTGAGTATTATTGCGGGTATTCAGAATCGTGGGTCTGGCAACACTATGAAATGTATGTTTCGCCCGAATAAGCGTACTCAATATAAATCTAAAAGCATTCTTCACGCCATGCGGATGCCACAGTTAGAATTTACTTTTGATAGATGCAGCTAACTCTTCAACGACAGCCAAAATATTTTTCGGCTTTATCAATAAAATCTATATATGTGCTGCTAAGCGACAGTAAAGCAGTCCTGAACGAAATGTTAACTTTTGAGTTTATTGTGGTATGAGGTATTGCTACGTGTGACCAACATAAGTAAACTATGGCAATCGGTTCAAGTCGAGAAGTTTAAAGGTGTATGGAAGCCAATACTGTAGAACAAAATTGTCAGGCGTGCAGGGCAGCGGGAATAGGGGTTGGCCCCGCGGAATTTCGCAATGAATAGTAGGTCAGGGCCGGTTTCCATAATTCTTTGTTACTATCTATAACATTAACATCATCAAATGTCAAACTCCAACATTCACTGTTTTTTTTATTTTTTGCATAAAATTGTTAGTTATTAAAGGATACTATTATAGAACATTTAAAATTATTGTGTAATATTAGATTTTATATCACCCGATAAATATGGAAAGAATAGATGGCGCCACTTTACTGCCTTCTATTTAAATGGACGATATTTTGAAGTTTTGCATTTTTACCAAAAATCTTTGTAAATAAATAAAAACACGATTTTTAAAATAAATTTCAAATTATATAGTATTATGTACTTATTACCAATTTTGTGATAAAGAAGGGCAAGATAGTGTAAATGAGTTTAATCCAATCCTAAGATTCTGGTTGTACATTAAAAAGTGAAAATTTTTATAACTGCTTTTTAGGCATATACTTTTTACTAATAACAAACATTCATGAGACAGAATAACAATGGTTAAAAATGTTTAGTAACCTTTGGTACCTTGAGTATCCATTGTAACAGTTGATAATGCAAGATTAAGAAACCAAAAATTTAATTTATTTTTACACAATGGAAATGGTATTGTCTCGAAAGTTTCCTCCTCTCCGATTTTGATCAAGTTTTTTATAAAGGGGTTTTTTGGGGCGCTGATTACAAATCTGAAAAAAATATCTTTTCGGCAACGTTTCGTTTTCGAGATCTTCATCATCAAAGTTGAAAATTAAACTAACCTCATTTTCACTATATTCTCCCTTCTTTTTTACACAATTCTTGATTTTTACACTAAAGTGGCACACGATATTTTATAAACACCTTTTAAAATCTTGTATTTTTATTTATTTTACATCTTTTTTCCATTAAATTCAAAGGCAGCAGCCATATTTGCTTAAAAAATAAAAGTGTAAAAAGGTGTAAAATAAACATAAAAAAGTTTTTAAAAGGTGTTTGTGAAATATTGTGTGCCAATTTAGTGTAAAAATCAAAATTTTGTGCAAAAAAGGAGGAATATGTAAATAAGGTTATTTTGATTTTCGATTTTGATAATGAATATCTCGAAAACGAAACATTGGCGATTTTTTTTTAGATTTGTAATCAGCGCCCCAAAAACCTACCAATGTACTTCCTTTTGTTCAATTAGAGGGACCTGTATATATTAAAATTTGCCTGGTCTGCCCAGTAATCAATAATTTTGATCCTTTAAAAGAGTGTACTAAATTATTAAATGAAATAAAAGTACCTAAATATAAACCTTATTTCTTTTTAATAATCCACAGAAATACATAGACATTGTGGAAATCATCTAAAAGATAGTTAAGATTGCCTTACTTTTCTCACTAATATTTCCTATGAAATTTTCATTTTCTATTATTCATAATTGATATATTATTATTTATTCGGTTACCTAACGTTACGTCTTATAAGAAGCACCTAATTTAAATATAAAAAATACTTACCTAAAGTTAAAAGGACGGGTATGTTACCCTTGGATTTGCAAGACAAAACCATACAACCTCTAATCATTTTGTTACGATATTATAAGTAACAAACAATAAACAAAAAATTATAGTCACAATTTTATAAACACTAATCACTAAAATAAGAAGGTTTTGATCAATCCAAAAAACGGTACTCCGGATCTAATAAAATTATAATGTGTTGGCTAACTTCACACTGATTTATCAGTGTGTAAGTAGGCAACACATTAAATTATTTCGTGGAATTTTGTTATTGCGCAGAATCGGCGGGGCCAACTCTGACAGTTATTTTCATACTGGGCTGGACATTTTTTGATCGAATGGGCCATAGCATTGGGCTTCCATACACCTTTAAACTTCCTTGGACAAAACAGTTCAGGGGATATTTGTGCAAATGATACCAATTTATTCAAGCGTTTCCTCTGATCGGGATTGTCGGAAAACGCGGAGTAGATTTTTCATTATTTGAATGATTATTACGATAATATAAGCATAATGTTGATAATATTTATTCATGGTCACCAAAGTCACTGTAAATAGATGTTACATTTTTGTCTCTATACCTCTAGTCATTTTGTTACGATATTATAAGTAACAAACAATAAACACAAAATTATAGTCACAATTTAATAAACACTAATCACTAAATAAGAAGTTTTTTATCAATCCAAAAAACGGTACTCCGGCTCTCATAAAATTATAATGTGTTGGCTAACTTCACACTGATTTATCAGTGTGTAAGTAGGGAACACATTAAATTATTTCGTGGAATTTTGTTATTGCGCAGAATCGGCGGGGCCAACTCTGACAGTTATTTTCATACTGGGCTGGACATTTTTTGATCGAATGGGCCATAGCATTGGGCTTCCATACACCTTTAAACTTCCTTGGTAAGGCTAGATACTGGGCCCAACCAAGAGGACGACGTGTGAACACAGCGGTTGGGAAATCTCATTTAACCAGGTTCGAAAAGTCGCATTAAGAGAGGTAATTCGATACAGAAGTGCCGGGACCTCATTGTAATTTTCAATAATAGAGGTTTCTCACTTATCTAGGTCCCACTTAACCAGATTTCACTATATTTCCAGTATAATTTTATACATCCATTTAAATACAATTATTCAAATATTTATTAGTAAGGCTAAATTTATTCTTAATTAACTTCATATTGGAGAAAGATCTACACAGATATCTTGTGAATTATATGATCAAAGGGTTGGTGACTATTGTTGTAAAGCAATTATTCAGTATCACAGTTTCTAGTCAAATATTTACGTCCACAATTACTGTCCATTTTACCTTAAATAAACTGAAAAACATACTACATATTCTAAATGTAGTTTTTATTATTTATGACTAGTTTTATCTATTATTTTATATTTTTAAATACTTTTAAAAACTTGTTATAGCGAAGGAAAATATATTTTTTTTACAAAGTTTTGAGTTTATTTTATTTTCAGTGAGAATATACTAACACAATAACACAGGTCCACAAAGAAATGTGTTGTGTGCTGGGTTGTCGGACTAAGATTTTTGGGCGTATTTTTTTTTATCTGGACACGTATCTGAAGTCAAAATTGGGGGTCAAACAGCAAAAAATTGAGAAAATGTGTAATTTCAGATATTAACGTTTTTTTTTTTTTTTTTTAATTTAAAACGTCAATATCTCAAAAACTCTAAAAGCTACAGGAAATTTTATATGAAATTAACTATGTATTTTTACAAGACCTTTAATTTAAGTTATATCATCTTTTTTTCTAAATGCAATTTTTTTCAAGTTATAATCAAAAAATCGAATTTTCAGGATATTTTCAAGGTATATCCCTGGAAAAAATTTTATTTTTTTTTTGCAAAAAATGTGAGATATACAGTTTGTAGCTTTTAATCTCAATTTTCAAAAACCATTTTAAAAATTCAAATCGGACCATTTGCCTAATATTCACGGCACTTGCAAGATAAGGGCCTAATTTGTTTATAGTGCGATATAATATTGAAAATTAACGGAGATACGATTTTTTAAAAAAAAGGTCTGTTTTAAGCGTTTTTCCGGCTTTTCTCGGTGAAAAATGGCCGAATCGGGATTTTTCAAAAACCATTTTGTAGGTTTCTGAAATCTCTACAAACGGTCTTTTACGAGTAAAGTGATATAGCCAGTACTTTTTGTTATATTAAAAAAAAACGAAAAAAGGCCTTTTTTTAATAATTATTGTTTAAAAAAATTACCCGAAAAAAAATTGGTTGGATTTTCGATTTTAGTAATCTACAGGTTATGCCGGAAGACATGGCGCAGTCAGATATCTCTTAACATTAATTACAAAAAAAAATCTATATTGATTGGACTACATCCTTATAATTTACAACGCGCTAAGTGAAACACAAATTATAACAAAATATTGCTGTTTAAAAAACGTTAAAGTTCACCGAAGCCTATTTTACGTAATTCTTTATCAGTGACAATAATAACGGACAGATGCCAAACTACATGAGAGTATTTTTGTTAGTAGCGATTTTTTTTGCGTTTACAATACCATTCTCTAGTGCGAGAAGTAAAAATACAATTTCCTACCGTCGAACGACAACCAGATTTATATTCTCGACATTTTTATTAACAAAAAACCCTTCTGTTAGGCGGAGTTGTTTAAAGTTTGTTTACTTCAAGGCAGGTACTTTTGACCAATAAAAAGCGTCGAAATGTTGTTACACAATAAAAAAATGTAGCCATCGCAAACACTTCTTGACCTTTTTTTTTATTGGACTTGTGATATCCAATCAAAATACACAATAACATGACATATAGCTATTATACCTTTTTTTCAAACAACTTGAAATAAACATGACCATCAGATTTTTTAGCTCTCTTGCTATTGGCTGAATTGATAAAATATTTCTTTCGGAAGGTAGTCGCTTGTTGCGAGATTTTTTTATTATAAATCATTTATTTTATTTATTTGAATCCCAAATTACTTAAAGTTTGCAAAAAAATAAAAATAAATAATAAATTTTCATTTTTTTTTCCTGAAAATTCGGTTTTTTGATTATAAGTCGAAAAATTTTGCATTTAGAAAAAAAGGTTATATAATTTAAATTAAAGGTCTTGTAAAAATACATAGTTTATGTCATATAAAGTTTTATGTATCTTTTATGATTTTTTGAGATATTGATGTTTTAAATTTAAAAAAAAAAATCGTTAATATCTGAAAATACTTTTAAATAATAATATTAAAATATTTTTTCCTGTTTGACCCCCAAGTTTGACTTTAGATTCGTGTTCAGTGGAAAAACATTAAATCCGAAACTCAGCACACACATCACTTTTTTTTGTGGACTTCTGTCAGTGCAAGGAAGTTTAAAGGTGTATGGAAGCCCAATACTGTAGAACAAAATTGTCCAGGCGTGCAGGGCAGCGGGAATAGGGGGGTTGGCCCCGCGGAATTTGCGCAATGAATAATAGGTCAGGGCCGGATTTCCATAATTCTTTGTTACTATCTATAACATTGACATCATCAAATGTCAAACTCCAACATTCACTGTTTTTTTAATTTTTGGCACAAAATTGTTGGTTATTAAACGATACTATTATAGAATATTTAAAATCATTGTGTAATATTGGATTTTATATCATCTGATTAAATATGGAAAGAATAGATGGCGCCACTTTACTGCCTTCTATTTAAATGGTCGATATTTTTGGAAGTTTTGTATTTTTACCAAAAATCTTTGTAAATAAATAAAAACACGATTTTTTAAAATAAATTTCAAACATTGTATGATAGTATTATGTACTTATTACCAATTTTGTGATAAAAAGGGCAAGATAGTATAAATGAGTTTAATCCAATCCTAAGATTCTGGTTGTACATTAAAAAGTGAAAATTTTTATAACTGCTTTTAGGCATATACTTTTTACTAATAACAAACATTCATGAGACAGAATAACAGGGGTTTAAAAAATGTTTAGTAACCTTTGGTACCTTGGTATCCATTGTAACAGTTGATAATGCAAGATTAAGAAACCAAAAATCAATTTATTTTTACACAAATGGTATTGTCTCGAAAGTTCCTCCTCTCCGATTTTGATCAAATTTTTTATACAGTGGTTTTTGGGGCGCTGATTACAAATCTGAAAAAATATCTTTTCGGCAACGTTTCGTTTTCGAGATCTTCATCATCAAAGTTGAAAATTAAACTAACCTCATTTTCACTATATTCTCCCTTCTTTTTGTACACAATTCTTGATTTTTACACTAAAGTGGCACACGATATTTTATAAACACCTTTTAAAATCTTGTATTTTTATTTATTTTACATTTTTTTTCCATTAAATTCAAGGCAGCAGCCATATTTGCTTAAAAAATAAAAGTGTAAAAAAGGTGTAAAATAAACATAAAAAAAGTTTTTAAAGGTATTTGTGAAATATTGTGTGCCAATTTAGTGTAAAAATTAAATTTTGTGCAAAAGAAAGGAGGAATAGTGTAAATAAGATTAGTTTGATTTTCGATTTTGATAATGAATATCTCGAAAACAACTAGCATTTTTTTAGATTTGTAATCAGCAAAACCGTACCAAATTGTACTTCCTTTTGTTCAATTAGAGGGACCTGTATATATTAAAATTTGCCTGGTCTGCCCAGTAATCAATAATTTTGATCCTTTAAAAGTGTACTAAATTATTAAATGAAATAAAGTACCTAAATATAAACCTTATTTCTTTTTAATAATCCACAGAAATACATAGACATTGTGGAAATCATCTAAAAGATAGTTAAGATTAACTTACTTTTCTCACTTATATTTCCTATGAAATTTTCATTTTCTATTATTCATAATTGATATATTATTATTTATTCGGTTACCTAACGTTACGTCTTATAAAAGCACCTAATTTAAATATAAAAATACTTACCTAAAGTTAAAGGACGGGTATGTTACCCTTGGATGTGCAAGACAAAACCATACAACCTCTAGTCATTTTGTTACGATATTATAAGTAACAAACAATAAACAAAAATTATAGTCACAATTTAATAAACACTAATCACTAAAATAAGAAGGTTTTGATCAATCCAAAAACGGTACTCCGGCTCTCATAAAATTATAATGTGTTGGCTAACTTCCCACTGATTTATCAGTGTGTAAGTAGGCAACACATTAAATTATTTCGTGGAATTTTGTTATTGCGCAGAATCGGCAGGGCCAACTCTGACAGTTATTTTCATACTGGGCTGGACATTTTTTGATCGAATGGGCCATAGCATTGGGCTTCCATACACCTTTAAACTTCCTTGGTTCAAGTCAACTTGAAAGTCGTTATTGATACTTTACGTTCATTTTGTAGCTGGATTTAAGAATTCCGTAATACTGGATTAAAAAAACGTAACAGAAGCTGGACTATTTGTGAAGAAAAGTACTTACGAAATTTAGTCTCAATTTAAGGAAAAAAGAATAACCAGGATAAAACCAATGTTCGGTTGCGAAGATACTGATGAACCAGTTGAATCTCCTGAACACCATGATAGATGCCGCATAATAGTCGACACCGATTGTTGATTTAGAGCGCTCAATGAATATTTTATGTAATTTAGTTTTATTTATGACATCAATCATTTAAAATCTATACCAAAAGAGGATGTTCTCAAACATTGCAATGATTTAGGTACAATACCGGGAAGGCAAAAACAGTGACATACAGCCTTTCAAACTATATAAAGTTCAGCTTTTAAAAACTTATTCACTAGACTGTATTAACGACTTGGAACAACCAAGGAAGTTTAAAGGTGTAGGGAAGCCCAATGCTATGGCCCATTTGATCAAAAAATGCCCAGCCCAGTATGAAAATAACTGTCAGAGTTGGCCCCACCGATTTTGCGCAATAACGAAATTCCACGAAATGATTTAATGTGCCCTTTTACTTACACCTGATAAATCAGTGTGTAGTTAAACAACCCATTATACTTTTATGAGAGCCGTATTAGTTTCGATTGTTTTGCTTTGTGTGATTATATTTTGATAAAAACCTTTTTATTTTAATGATTAGTGTTTATTAAATTGTGACTATAATTTTGTGTATATTGATTGTTACTTATAATATCGTAACAAAATGACTAGAGGTTGTATGGTTTTGTCTTGCAAATCTAAGGGTAACATACCCGGCATTTTTTACTTTAGGTAAGTATTTCTTATATTTAAATTAGGTGCTTCTCATGAGACGTAACGTTAGGTAACCGAATAAATAATAATATATCAATTATAAATTATAGAAAATGAAAATTTCATAGGAGATGATGATTTCCACAATGTTTGTGTATTTCTGTGGATTATTAAAAAGAAATAAGGTTTACACTTAGGTACTTTTATTTCATTTAATAATTAAGTACATTCTTTTAAAGGATCAAAATTATTAATTACTGGGCAGACCAGGCAAATTTTAATTTTCAGGTCCCTCTAATTGAATAAAAAAAAAGTACAATTTTATGTTAAAGTTACTTTTTGCTTTTTCTGTATTTGTTTAAAAAGAAATTATATTTTTGGTTTCTTAAACTTAAATTATCAACTTTTTAAGCTTGACATACTGTAGACACATAATATTTAACGGTTACTGTTATAATGGATACCTAGGTACCAAAGGTTACTAAACATTATTAACCACTGTTATTCTGTCTCATAAATGTTTGTTATTAGTAAAAAGTATATGCTTAAAAAGCAGTTATAAAAATTTTCACTTTTTAATGTACAACCACAATCTTAGGATAAGATTAAACTCATTTACACTATCTTGCCCTTCTTTTATCACAAAATTGGTGATAAGTACATGAAACTATCATACAATGTTTAAAATTTATTTTAAAAAATCTTGTTTTTATTTATTTACTAAGATTTTTGGTAAAAATACAAAACTCACAAAAATATCGACCATTTAAATAGAAGGCTGTAAAGTGGCGCCATCTATTCTTTCCATATTATATCAGATGATATAAAATCCAATATTACACAATAATTTTAAATATTCTATGGTAGTATCGTTTAATAGCCAACAATTTTGTGCAAAAAATAAAAAAAAAACAGTCAATGCTTGAATTTGACATTTGATGATGTCAACTTCATAGGTAGTAACAAAGAATTATGGAAGTCCGCGCGGCTCTGACCTACTATTCATTGCGCAAACTCCGCGAGGCCAATCCCCCGATTCCCGCTGCCCTGCACGCCTGGACAATTTTGTTCTACAGTATTGGGCTTCCATACACCTTTAAACTTCCTTGGGAACAACTCATCCATTATATTTTAGAAAATAATTTAAAAGAAATATATCCAAATGTTTACTTTACAATCAGGATCGCATGCTCACAGTTCCGGTCAGTACAGCCTCCGCTGAGAGAAGCTTCTTAAAGTTGAAATTGATAAAGACCTATTTGAGAAGAACGATGAGCCAAGACAGACAATCCGCGTTATCAGTTCTGTCAATCGAAGCTTAAATAGCGGCTAGTCTGAGCTCCGACACAATCCTGAAAAAATTCAGTGAGGCTAAAAGTCGAAAAGTCCGACTATTTTAAATTCTGTGTGTATTTTCTGTTATCATTTGATTATCAACAATAAAAGTCGTTTACTTATACATTATTTTATGATTTGGCTTTTTTCTTCGGCTTCGGTTTTTTTTCTTTCTGGGAAGTAAAAGAGGCCTCGCGAACTTGATGTCGCCGACGCACACAAGCGAAATTCGGGGAAAACCCGGCCATAAATCGGAAATACCAACTTCGCAATTAAGGCTTATTCTGAGTATAATTTCATTATCTAGTTACCTGGGTATAATAAACAATCACCCTTTTATTTTTAGTCTTGTCACTTGCAGAAATATTTTAGTTGAAAGCTGATGTTCGGAGACTATTTCATTGTGATTCAAAAGCGCCTGTGAAAATTAGTAATTTATATTCAGTTTTTCGGCAAAGTGTGGGTGAAAATTTTGTAAAGTAAGTTTGGGGCCTATTGCTGGTGGTAAGTAGAATATTAAAAATAATATTTATTTAAAATATTTCTTTGCGTTTTTATACTGGTGTTCTGAAAAGTTAACAAATAATTTTTTTTTAATTTCAATTTTTCACTTTTTGCTAAAGTAAAAGTATGATTTCCGTAATTTCCCGCATTTAAATTAGCTTTAAATTATTGTTTAATAAGTCCTTTGTAAGATCCCATCTTAAGTTGCTGCGATAATTTGCGATCTTGACGAGAAAATATTTTTAAAGATTTATGGTCTGGGTCCAAATTCGTATAAAATGTAGGTCCCAAACGCAACAAATAATTTTCTCCTACTAACTTAAAGAATAAATCAATTTTTATAAAATAAAACATTATTTTATAGAAAATTAAATAGAAATTAAAAAATTGCCATATGGGTTTAAAAATTTAATATGGCGACCAATTTTAAATGGCGAAATCTTATTAAAATATATTGTTTTAATTACATTGAACTAAAATTAAAGAAACAGTTTTAACAATCATTCATGTAGTTTCAAAATATAAATTATAATCCAAACAGCTATTGATAATGTAGTTTTTTAGAGTTAACATTCAATTCTTCAAGCTATGGTCTTAATTTTGGAGCAACACTGCTCGTCGTTTTTTGAGAATGCTGCTAAATCTTCGGAAATTACAGGCATTGATCAAGATTTGATATTTAGATTCAGAGTATTTATTAACAATTTCTAGTGGTTTTCATATAAAAATTGATACTTTTAAGGACAACTGTCATGAGACGGCAGAAAATTTGTAGAATTGTATCCGTGGTACAATATGCAACTTCCGTCCATAAAATCTTAATGCACATTTCTGATATAATATCATATTTTATGATTCAATTGGGAAACTTGGCGAGGAAGCCCAGGAATCAAGAAACAAAGGTATTAAAAGATTCAGAGAATTTCATGACGAAAGTTTTCAAGAAAACAAAACATGGAGGATATATTTTGTAATCTTTTAATATCTTCTGATCCTTTAATCTCCAATATGAAAAAATCATCTGCTTAAAAGCTTAAACAGTACCCTTCAAAAGTTTTGGCATTTTTTTTATGAACCAACAGTTTCTGCTGATGAAAGTGATAGTGAAGATATTGATTGATTTTAATTATTAAGATAGGTTAGGCTTTATTATATTATTACAAAGTTATTGTTAAGTGAGGTCTGATATACTTTACATACTTAAATATATTACTCTTAACATGTATTTTAAATTGCTCTTATTTTTACACAAAAAAGTTAGTTATAAAATTAAATAGAACAAAAACAAACAAATCACAACTTTATTTAATTTATAATAAGCAATTTTATTAACCTCAGGTATATCAAAAGTCTTGTCATTTTGGATTTTATTTAAAAAAATTTTCAGTCAAAAAGCGTTTATTTCAGCGCAGATTGAAGTCGGATTGAGGCACTCAACAGTGACAAAGGCAAGTCAATTTGGAAAAAATGCAGGATTAACTATCTCAATCCTACAATTCTGTTAAAATGGTTTACCTATCTCTCTCTGTTAAGTACCTCAATCCAACTTCAATTCGAGCCGAAATAAACATTTATTATAATTTTAAACTCTTAACTGCTTAAATTGTTAAAATAATAACAGTCTAATAATAATAGTAACATTTTTCATAGAGTTTTATTTTTTAAGGAAATAGGTACTTACACAGCGCTTATGTAATGCAATACATGAACCCAAGGAAGGGGGCTTTAAAAAATATTTAAATGATCGTGTTATCTTAGTTTTAACATTTTCTTACGATTAAACATGTTTTGTGATTCATATCAGCACTACTACTATTTATGGCCGGCTTTTCCCCGATTTTCGCCTGTGTGCGACGTCCACATGTGGTCTAGCGCCGCCACTGCACTGAGCTGGAATTAACGAAAATATTCGCTCCACATTTGCGTTGTGGACAGTAACGGCAAAACAGAAATCGCATAATTTTAACAGTTCTGAAAATACTTCAACAGACAAGCAATGTTGAAAATAAACCAACCACTTTTTGTGGGATGAAAAGTTATGTTTTTCCGGACCTATATTAAAAATCCTGGACACCTTGAAAACACGAACATGTCGGGCAAATCCGGACATATGGAAACCCTATTTACAACTTTTTATCAAAATTTAATAAATAATTCTGAGTGTTGCATTCTCTATGTCACTTAGTATACTTAAAAATTATTTTTAACTTTTTGGTTCGGTTTTTTTTAAACTATAAATTATTCTAATCTGTTTGGACCACTCTAAACAGATCCATTAGATACAGTCTATTATTGTTATTCAAATATTTTGTCCACGACATAACAAGTGCACCCGTTACGCACGTAAATTTTGTCTAAGTTTCCGCTTTCACTTCAATGTCAGCGGTTTTTACTTTTTTCTAAGAACAATGCCAACCGAATCGCGTTTTGAATAAATTCCACTCGATTAAAATGGTTCTGATTGCAGCGAGATATTTAATAATGTAGCGTTTGTGACAAGTGTACAGGGTGTCCCAAATTCGATTCTCATCATTGGGATATCGGAAACATGAAGAGATAGACGAGGTTGATTAAGTGGAGACAAAGTTGCGCAATTTGATGCTGATAAAAATTCCACCTTAAAAATTTAAAAATTCTAAATACTTCCAAAGATTTTTGAAAAAAACCGAAGTCTCGCTATTCCATTTTAATTTTTTATGACTTTATTTGAATAGATATAATACAATAAATTTTACAATCTCATTGCTATTTTTTCTGTTCTACAAGACAGTGTTATTAGATTTACACACCAACGTTTTGTCTTTGAGCTGCTATCATCTACTTTGTTTTTTAAAATACAACATATTTTATACGGGGTGTTCAGAAAATTGAAAAAACTTAAAATGGTAAAGAGTAAAGTGCATTTATTTGATAAGAATGGAAATAGTTATAGGAAAAGTTGTTCAAAATTAAGGGTAGTTCTTATACCAATTTTTTAAAAAATGCCTACTTTTATTTATTTTTGATTAAATTTATTTTAATATCAATTTATAATCAAATTTTTGCTGTTAAGTAAGCATTTAAAGCTGACGATACTGCGGCTAATGAATTATAAAAGCCAAGTGTCAATAATGCTTGTCACTATCAAGCCTACTAGTACAAAAATTTTAATTAGTTAATTGATAATGAAATTTTAATTACAAATAAATAAAAGTGCGATTTTTTAAAAATTGGTATTAGAACTAACTTACGTTTGAACAACTTTTCTAGTAACTATTTCCATATCTTTGAAATAAATGCCTTTACTCTTGTAATTTTAAGTTTTCAATTTTCCCGTATAAAATATGTTAAATGTGATCCCAATCTTATCCAAGAAGAGCAAATTTTTTATCTAAGTACTTTTTTTTCGATAAAATTAAAAATAAAGAAGTTTTTCTTTCTAACACCTTTTCCGTGGACACCAGTACGTCCACGGAAAAGGTGTTGAATAGTAAAAACTTCTTTATTTTGATTTTATCAAAAAAAAACTACTCTTAAAAAAATGCTACTTTTTAAAGAATAAGATTGATAAAAACATTTAACAAATTTATACGCGGTACACAGAAAATTGAAAAAACTTTAAATGGTTCAAGAGTAAAGTGAAGATATAGAAATAAGTTCTAGGAAAAGTTGTTCAAAAGTAAAGATGTTTATTATATCAATTTTCAAAAAAATGGTCTCTTTTTTAACTTGTGATAAAAATTTTTTTATTAATTAATTTCAAATTAACAACTTATTATTTATATAGGCGTTGAATGACAAGCTTTATTGACACTTTGTTTTTAAATTCATTAGCCCAGTCTTCAGCAAATGTTACTTAACAACCAAAAAATTTGACAAAATTGATATTAAAAATTTAAATTGATATTAAAATAAATTTAATAAATAAAAGTAAGTTTTTCAAAAATTTATAAGGGGTACCTTTTAATTTTGAACAACTTTTCCCAGTAACATTTCCATATTTATTAAATAAATGCACTTTACTTTGTCCCCTTTTTTAAGTTTTCAATTTTCTGAACACCCCTATAAAATATTTAAATGTTTCTATCCCAATCTTACTCTTAGAAGTAAAAATTGTTTATCAAGAGTAGCTTTTTTCAAAAATCAAAAATAAAAAAGTTTTTCTCTTCAAACCTTTTCTGGAATACTTATATATATATATATATATATATATATATATATATATATATATATATATATATATATATATATATTTTATTATATATATATATTTATTATATACGAGAATGTAACTTTTTGAATATTTTTAATATTTAAGCTGGGGATAAATTTGTTTTATAAACTGTGGGCGCACTATTTTTTTTGTTGCATATTTTTTTTATTAAAGTATAAATGTTACGTTTTATAGGCTTGGTGGTGCATTTTTTTTACTACGATTTTTATTGTTGAAAATGTATCATCCGCAAATAAGGATGGATAAAAAACAGTTTTTGATGTAAATCATTCTTTTTAAAAGGGGCCAATATTTTCATATAAAGAAAATATAGAATCTGCACTGTACCAAAAATTGGTTTTTGAAACGAAATTATTGATCCAAAAAACCTTAAACCCAACGCACTTTAATTTTGTAAAATTTCGGGAGTAAGGCCGGAATCCTCGTTTTTATTGAAGGGGGGATTCCATATCAAATTCCCGGTGTCGGAAGGGCGCAAATGTTAAGCCTCGCCAAGGGCGCGTCTTCCTAAAATATGGCCTGCATCGGTGTGAATCTAATAACACTGTCTTGTACAACGGGCCGGGGGTAACATTTCCCTCCCCTTATACCCCGGGGGGAATATGGGGATAAGAATCACCCCAACGAAAATGGGGATTCCGGGCTTATGCCCCAAAAAATTTTCAAAATTAAAGTGCAGAGTTGTAGGTGTAAAATTTTTGAAAAAATTTCATTTCTTAAAAATACAAATTTTGGGTGGAATTTGGTAAATTTTTTTTACAAAAAAATATTAGCGTACTTTTGAAAGAAAATGATTTCATAAAACAACTGTTTTATCTGACTGAAAGTGGAATGTTAATTAACGCATCCTTATTTGCGGATAATTAAACTAAATTAATTTTCTTAAATTCGTAGTTACAGAAATACTGTGGGAGGCCTACTCGGTAATTTGACATAGGTATTAGGATAAATTGATATTTTTTAATATTTCATACATTTTTTCGTCTTAATATAAGTCCAATAACGAAGACTTGAAAGTACCCAAAGCTGTAAATAAATATGTACAATTTTCATTTGGGCGCAATTTTTAGGTCGAGCGAAGAAAAAATTTATCCGATTCCACGGGAACTCGCTGAAAATGGCCCAAAGTCCCAAAAAAGAGTTTCACGCGAATATATGGCAAAATATAAATCAAAATTTTTGTTAAGACAAAAATGAAGATCATTTCGAAATCCAAAAATGATCCTTCCATTTTTTCCAAAAACCAATATTTTCAAAAACGGTCCGAAAAATCGATAAATTTCACACTGAAAAGATGTGGCTAACGGCAAAAATGCAGGTGGGCAAAACAATTTTAGCAAAACGCAAGAAAAGATGGCGAAGGATATTTTCTGGGATCTTGAACCACTTGCTAAGGTCTCATTATAAAAAGAAATGTCAATAACAAACCATTTTTTCAAAGATATCAATAATTTAATGGGATACTCCAAAATATTCTTAAAAAAACTTTGACCCTTTTTTAATATTAGAAATATCAGAATGGGCCCAAACCAAGGAAGTTTAAAGGTGTTAAGCCCAATGATATGGCCCATTCGTCAAAAAATGTCAGCCCGTATGAAAATAACTGTCGAGTTTTGCCGATTCTGCGCAAAACAAAATTCCACGAAATAATTTAATGTGTTGCCTCTTACACACTGATAAATCAGTGTGAAGTTATAACACATTATAATTTATGAGATCGGAATACCGTTTTTGGATTGATAAAAATCTTCTTATTTTAGTGATTAGTTTTTATTAAATTGTGACTATAATTTTGTGTTTATTTTTAGTTACTTACAATATGCCTGAAAGGGTAACATATTTTTTTAACTTTGGTAATATTTCTTATATTTAAATTAAATCTTCTTTTTAAGACGTAACTTTTGGTAACCGAATAAATAATAATATATCAATTTAAATAATAGAAAATTTATGGAAATATTAGTGGAAAATAAGGCAATCTTAACTATCTTTTAGATGAATTTCCCAATGTTTGTGTATTTCTGTGGATTATTAAAAGAAATAAGGTTTACATTTAGGTATTTTTATTTCATTTAATAATTTAGTACACCCCTTTTAAAGGATTAAAATTATTGGTTACTGGGCAGTCAAGGCAAATTTTAATATATACAGGTTCCTCTAATTCATTTTTTCCCAAACTTATCTAAAAAGGGGACCCCTTTTTTTTTAAAAAAATTGTTCACGACCCCCTACTCATCACCCAAACCAAAATAGCGACAAAAATATTTCCTAATTTACAACTGATGGTTTTTTCAAATTTTATTTTTCTTTACTGTTTAAGTTTAAACTAAATACATTTTAAAAATTCAACAATTATTTTAATAATTTTTTCTGTTCCACTAGTAAACTAGTAGTACTTCTGCCAGACTAGCATTTACAATAAAAATAAATAATAAAAAGTCGACTGCACTTGTACACCGGACATCTTTGTTTGTGTCTACATCCGCAATACTTTTCCATGATATTCGGAAGGCTCTCCCTTACTTCTTAAATGGTGGCACTCTGGGGCGTTCTCGTAGCCTCGTTTCGGGTTTATATAAGCGGCGATGTGCAAAAAGGACCTCAGTTCAAACAGCGCGTTGTGGCGAATGCAGCGGTATTAAGTAATGGTAAATATTTTGCGACTTACGTATTCCGTTTCTTTTACGTCTACGATAAAATTACAAATTATGGATAAGTTTTTAAAAAGAAGTGCAGAACCATCTACTTTTGAAAGTGGCAGTAATAAAAAAGAAAA
>JAHBCN010001974.1:102368-123567 GCA_019359885.1 Listronotus oregonensis
AGATAAAGGTGAAGCAAAACTTCAAAGATTAGAAAACCTGGATATTATTTTACCTGTGGAACACTCTGACTGGGTTGCTCCAATAGGAAAAAAAAAAATCAAACGGAGATATGGGGAAACTATTCAACCGGACTAAACAACGCGCTCAAGTCACATCACTATCCATTACCCACAGTGGAAGATATTTTAGCAAATTTAAATAGATGCACAACTTTTAGCATATTAGATCTTTCCGATGCATTTTTACAAATTGAAATAAATAACATTTAAAAAAGAAATTTTTGACTATCAATACACATCTTGGCTTATACCAATACAATAGGATGCCTTTTGGTATCAAAGTGGCTCCATCGATATTTCAACAGGCGAGTAGATACAATGATATCCGGTTTGCCAGGTACAGCAGCATATATTGATGATATTGTAGTTTCGGGAAAAGCAGCTCAAGAACATTAAGCAAATATTTTAAAAAAGTTCTAAACCCCAATAAAGGTTTTGGTTTTTTTTTTTAAAGTTAGTTAAATGTAAGTTTGGTTTTAAAAAAAATAAAATATTTGGGATACATTATTAATGAAAACGGAATCCAACCTGACCCATCAAAGACAGACGCAATAAAGAACATGCCTCATGATTTGGCTACTCTTAGATCATACCTTGCAGCAATTAATTATTATGGCAAATTTATAAGAAATATGCATATTTTGCGTCATCCTTTTGACAAATTATTTAAAAAAAAATAGCAGGTTTGTCTAAAAAAAGCAATGTCAAGTTTCTTTCGATAAACTTAAGGACATTCTTCAGTCAAAAATTCTGTTAACGCACTATGACCCGAAAAAAAAAATAATCGTTGCTGGAGATGCCAGCAGTTTAGGCATAGGTGCTTGTATTTTACACATATTTTAAGATGGTACAATAAAAGCAGTTTATCACGCATCAAGAACATTAACAGAAGCAAAAAAATAATAGCATTATAGTGATGAGCACTAATCCATACAAAAGGAAATTTTAAATAATAAAAACCCCCCTTTCCCAAGAAAAAAATCATAAACGTACAATACAGGGTGTCCCAACTCTAATTAAACACTAAATATATCTGCTCCTGTGGGTGTCCCAAAGGGGGCGGTTCTTAAAAGGAACAACCCTTATTTGAAGGGATAGAAAAAATTGACCAAGGTGCCGGGGAGCTCAAATTTAATGAGAAAACTACTGGCGCTAACAAAACTTTGCTATCTTTATCATTTGGCCACTAGAGGGCGTTTCTCGAATTTCGTCGATTTTTTAAATGCCCCATAACTTTCTTATTAATAAAGATAATTAATTTTTTTAAAAACTTTCTCAAGGCTTTTTTTTCGTAGAATTCATTGCGATAGGCAGATTTTTTACAGGGTTTTTTAGCTTTTTTTGCACCACCCCAAAATAATTTTTTTTTTATATGGACCACCCTATATATTATAATTTTTTTTAAAAAGCTGGTAAAATTTCCTAAATTTTCATGTATCACTTGTTATGTTTATCTTAAAAACCATTAGCAGTATTACGTTTAAAAATTAAAATAATGTGCCTACAGAAATCAACATTGCCATGACTAATAAAATGACATATAGAACGTTTCACGAGGGTTTGTACTTACGTCATCAATGACGTCATGACTTGAAAAAAAGGGTTGTCGTAGCTAATTCATATACATTAATGCTGTTGATTTTTTTAATTAAAGTTAGGCAATATTGATGCAAGTCGTTTAAAACCCCTTTTCTTTAGAGCATGTTCAGAATTGTTTTTAATAAAATTTTTAATTCATTATGGTCCGATTGCACCAATAAAATTTTTAATTTTCAAAAGGGAAAAAGAAAAGCTTAAAAAAAAAATTCGATTGGACCGTTATCGGCGGATTCAAGATTCGCTTTATCTCAGCCTAAAAATATCTAGACTTAACGTTATTCTTGTCTCAATTTTGTTGATTTTTTTTTTTTCTCATGATGAAAGGGGCCCTCAAAATCCCCGATTTTTTAGAAAATGGGTGTTTTAGTCCCCGGATAATGGAACAAGTAATTATTAGAATATATTTTTAGAAAAAAATTTTATTTTTTAAACCAACAGTGTTAAGCCTTATAGAAACCCCAAAGAAATACCTGGAATATAATACATTTTTTCAATTTGCAGTTAATACGTGGGGAAATAGCACGTATATAACGATTTGGTTTTTTAAACTTTTTCCGATTTTTTTGGGGTAAAAAAAGAGGAAATGGGGGGGTTTAAAGGCTTTTTTTTTTTTTATTTTATCGAAAAAAATTCTTGATAAAAAATTTTGCTATTTTTTAAAAATAAGATTGGGAAAGGGGTTTTAAATAATTTTTTGGGGTTTTGGGGAAAAATTAAAAAAAATTAAAAAAAGGCAAAAAAGTGCATTTATTTGAGAAGATATGAAAATAAAATTTTTAGGAAAAGTTGTTCAAAAAAATTAAAAAAAGCCCCAATACCAAATTTTAAAAAAACGGCCTACTTTTTTTTTTGGGGATTAAATTTATTTTAATATCGATTTTAAATTTTTTAAATCAATTTATTATCAAATTTTTTGCTGTTAATAAGCATTTAAAAAATGACGATACTGGGCTAATGAATTATAAAACAAATATCAATAAAGCTTATCACTATCAACGCCTACTAGTACAAAAAAATTTGGGGAAATTGTTAATTGATAATAAAATTTTAATCACAAATAAATAAAAAAGGACCGATTTTTTAGAAAATTGGTATTAGAATTTTTTACGTTTTTTAAAAACTTTTTCCAGTTCCTTTTCCCCCATCTTTGCATATAAATGCACTTTTTTCCCCTTTACCATTTTAAATTTTTTTTAATTTTTTTTAACACCCCTTTTTGAAAATGTTAAATGTTTCTATCCCAACCTTTTTCTAAGAAGCAGCAAACATTTTTATTACAAGTAACTTTTTTTTGGGGAAAATTAAAAAAAAAAAAGTTTTTTTCCATTCAACACCTTTTCCCGTGGACACACCAGTACGTCCACGGAAAAAAGGGTTGAATAGTAAGAAAAAATTTTTTATTTTTTTTTTTTTCAAAAAAACCACTCTTAAAAAAAATTTTCTTCTTCTTGATATGATTGGGATAAAAACATTTAACAAATTTTATACGCGGGGTTCAGAAAATTGAAAAAAAATTTTAAAAGGTTCAAAAAATCAAGTGCATTTATTTTTTGAAGATATGGAAATAAGTTACTAGAAAAAAATTTTTCAAAAGTAAAAAAAAGTTTCTAATATCATTTTTCAAAAAAATCCCTTTTTTTAATTTGTGATAAAAATTATTTTTTAAATTATCTAATTCCAAATTAACAACTCTTTATTGTACTAGTAGGCGTTGATAGTGACAAGCTGTATTGACATTTCCTTTTATAATTTATTACCCCCGAAACATCAGCTTACTTAACAGCAAAAAATTTGATAAAATTAATATTAAAAATTTAAATTCGTATTAAAATTAATTTAATCACAAATTAATAAAAGCAGCCCGATTTTTTTGAAAATTGGTATTAGAGACTACCTTTTAATTTTGAATAACTTTTCCTAGTAACTTATTTCCATATCTTCACAAATAAATGCACTTTACTCTTGTACCATTTTAAGTTTTTTCAATTTTCTGAACACCGCGTATAAAATATGTCAAATGTTTCTATTCCAATCTTACTCTAAGAAGTAGCAAAATTTTTTATCAAGAGTAGCTTTTTTCGTTAAAATCAAAAATAAAAAAGTTTTTTCTCTTCAACACCTTTTCCGTGGACATACTGTATAAATTGGTTTATTTTTTATAATATTCTTGTGCCGTGCTATCTTATACCTTGCTAGCAACAAACGTTTTCTTTTCGCATGTTCTCTCTTTTTTGGTAATTTTATTTGTTAGTTTATGTTCTTTTTTTTAATTTCTTTAATCAAATTATTTATATGGATGTTATATAAGGTTTAACTGCATTTTTGAACACTAAAGAAGCAGAAAATACCATAGCCGTAACTTATAATATGCGGTGGTGCCAGCATTATCACTTACTAATTATAACTAAGTTGCAACCCAAAGAAAAGTCAAACTTGGCTTTACTTTTAAGTCGACTTAACAAAGTCAAGTTTATTCATAAAATGGTGCAATTACCCATGAAGTTTATGAGAGACCAAAAATATCCAAAATAATTAAACGCGTACAAAGTGGTTTTATACATCTTGTTTATACAAAATTATTTCCTTTCAATTTTTCTTATTCCATGAAATATCGTATAATAATTTAATATGTGTTTGGGTTTTCAAATGCAGTAAGCAACTGCAAAACGTTTGGCTTATTTACAAAGCAATAAATATATGTGTATTATTTATTGCTTTGTAAATAAGCCAAACGTATGGTTTTGCAGTTGCTTACTGTATTTATGAAAAACACCAAACACGTATTAAATTATTATACGATATTTCATGGAATAACGAAAAATTGAGAAAAGGAAATACATTTTTGTATAAACAAGATGTATATAACCACTTTGTACGCGTTTAATTATTTTGGATATTTTTGGTCTCTCGTAAATAAACTTCATGGGCCTAATTGCACCATTTTATGAATAAACTTGATATGGGAGAAAAAAGATAATAAACGAATTTATTACAAAAAAACATCCAGCGAAACACAAATGAACAAAAATCAAGAATGAATGATATGAAAATTCGAAACACTTTCATCATCGCTACTAAATTCTGATGAATCTGAGTCGTTTACATTTATAATAACAGGAAGAATATCTGAAGAGTCCAAATAGCGATCTCTTTCCCAGGCTGCTTGAATAAGATTATTCGTATGGCGGCAGTAATGGGTCCATTTGTCAGGGGTTACCTATAGGAAAATAAAAAACATTAAAGGAAAGGTAATATGGTTAATTTAAAAACATTACTTTTTCGAGTGCTTCATTCTATAAGCTTAAAACCGCATTGGCAGTAACTGGATTGATTGAAAATATTTTTGAATCATAGTACCTCTTGCACTCCGACCATACCATTTCTATGGGATTAAACTGGCAATGATAAGGTGGAAGCCTCAGTACTCGGTGACCATATTGTAATGCTAGTTCGTAAAGTCTAAAGAAGCAAACAGCATAATTTTTTAAGTAATGTATTCTAATAAAAATATAAGTTACTGCTTACACATATTTTTTTTCTGGTAAAGACTTTTTAACTATATTCCATAAATCTATTTTCATGGCTGTATCAGCATACTCGATATTTCTATCTTGTAACCATTTCAGAAGTAGTTGCTTAGACCAACTTGAGTTTGGAATCTTCTCTAATAACCTGGAGTGGAAGGATGCGTTATCCATCACTATGTGGGGTGGTTCTTCTCAATTTGGGAGCAATTGTTCTTGAAACCACTTTTCGAATTTTTCAGCGTTCATGGCGTCATGGTAATTACCGGATTTGGAACCAGATTTAAAAATAAGGCTTGCATTAGAAACAAAACCCGTCTCTGATCCAGCATGCAAAATAATATATCTGACGCCTTCTGAACTTTTCTTCTTGACAGTTTTAATTGAGCCATCTTGCCAACTATTTCTAAACGCTCCTTTGCTAATATAACAAAAATATGTATATTTTACATTTTGTATAATTTTAATACAACTTTTCTACAAACCTGTATATCCACGTTTCGTTCAAAAACACAGGTTTTAAAGCAATACTAGCGATAAAATTATCCAGGTATGACCTTAAAAAACGAACTTTTTTTTCAATGACATATGGCTGTTCTATTAAATATGTTCTGTTGGATATATAATTTTTTCGCCATTTAAACTGCAGTGCTTTTAATCCTCTACATAGGAACGCTTTTGAAATTTCCACACCATCAAGATTCTGCAATTTGTTTCGAGTCAAACTAACGTAACATGTTCCCCTGTAAAAAAAATATGTATACATTTTTTAAATTTATTTAAGAAAATAAAGTTTATTTTAAATATCTGCAGCAAACATTGCGTAAATTCTATTTCTAATGATGTGCTCATGAACCTTATAAAGAGGGCGTCCACAAGAGCATTGAATTGTAGTTGTTGTGGCTGCTTTATAATCCTCATTGTTTCTGATCCCATGCGAACTTATCTTTTTAACGGTGGTAATTCCGGTAATTGTCTCGAAAGTTGCCTCCTCTCCGATTTTGACCAAATTTGGTATACGGGGGTTTTTTGGGGCTCTGATTACGAATCTGAAAAAATATTTTTTCGGCAACGTTTCGTTTTCGAGATATTCATCATCAAAGTTGAAAATCAAACTAACCTTATTTACACTATTCCTCCTTCTTTTTGCACGACGAACACGTGAAACGAAGTAACATGTTATGATTAAAACAGCAGATCTAAAGTTTTATGATAAGATTACTCATAGTTAATATATTAAATTAATAATTATCTAAAACACAAACGACAACAACATTAAACCAACAATATTAAAAAAAAAAACATAACTCTACCTAATCCCAATATAAAATTTTATGGAATTTAATTAACGATAATAAATAAACAAAAATAAAATAAAATTATGTTAACAAATGTTCATTTCCCATCCAATTTTCACCAAACTGAACATTAAGGTAATCGTTTATGGTCCTTGTAAAATGCGCAGGGGCACCATCATGCTGGAAGAAGACTCTGGGTATCAGATTTATGGGAATATCTTCCAAGAATGGTTCAACCTGGTCCCTTAAAATATCCAAATATTGTCTAGAATTCAGCGGTTCATCATAAATGTCGGGTCCAATGAATTGTTCTCTAAAAATTCCCACCCAAACATTGAAGCTAAATCTTCCTTGTTGTCTGTTTTGGACAGTCGCATGGGGATTTTCTTGGGACCAAGTGTAATCATTAAACCGATTAAATATGCCCGCACTACTAATCGAAGCCTCGTCAGACCAAATACAATTTTATTTTATTTAAAAACCACTCACAAAAACGCGTTCATTGATCAAAATCCGCAGGGAGAAGATGATGGATTTTGCGGGTTTGATAAGGCTTAAATTTTTTTTTTCAAAATCCTGTGATTTTTGCTTCTGGATATGCCAGTTTCTGCTTCAAGTTTTCTTGTGGAAGTTGTACCATTATTTTCATATAAAGTGCCCAGTACGGTTAGAGTTTTTACTTCATTTTCGTTTTGAATTTCTTGATTTTGAGCATACTTTGCTTTGGGTTTGTTAAAAGAGCCAAAATTTTGAAGATTATGGGCAAGTCTAGCAAATACATCCCTGGATGGTTGCTGCCGTTCGGGATATCTTTGAAAATACAAGTTTCTTGCCGCCTGAGCATTTTTGTTGCTTTCTATGTAACATTCAAGCATGTTAAACTTTTCAAAATTTTCATACATTTTTAACACTTTTCAAAAACCTTATTTAAATTACTTTTTTTCTACTAAAAATACCAAAATATTTAACAATATCAAGTACCACTGTCAATTCTCAACTATTCAGAAGCTGTTAAAATATTAAAACAAAAAAATCATATGCACGGCCTATTCCTTTTTTACGTAGCAACTTTAAATATGTGGCTTTAATCATAACATGTTAGCATCCTATGTCATTTTATTAGTCATGGCAATGTTGATTTCTGTAGGCACATTATTTTAATTTTTAAATCGTAATACTGCTAATGGTTTTTAAGATAAACATAACAAGTGATACATCAAAATTTAGTAAATTTTACCAGCTTTTCAAAAATCTTATAATATATAGGGTGGTCCATATAAAAAAATTGATTTTGGGGTGGTGCACGAAAATCTAAACGCCCTGTAAAAGTCTGCCTATCGCAATGAATTCTACGAAAAAAAGTGCCTCAAGAAAGTTTTTATCAAAATTAATTGTCTTTATTAATAAGAAAGTTATGGGGCATTTAAAAAATCGACGAAATTCGAGAAACGCCCTCTAGTGGCCAAACGATAAGAGATAGCAAAGTTTTGGTAGCGTCAGTAGTTTTCTCATTAAATTTGAGCTCCAGACACCTTGGTTAATTTTTTTCTATCCCTTCAAATAAGGGTTGTTCCCATAAGAACGCGTCCAGTTTGAGACACCCTGTACATGATGATACAGACAAAAACTTAAAATAAAAAATGTGTGTTTGGTAAAACTTATTTGATTAAGGCCCGGTTGTACAATGGACGTTCAACCGAAGTTCACGCTGATCATCGGTTCAACGGAAAAAAATCGTTGTACAAAGCCTGTTCAGACGGTGAACTGTGGTTGATCTTGAACGTCCGAATTTGGTCGTTCAAGATGAGTTCAACTACTTTTAGAAATTTTTAACCTCACTCTTCTGACAGATTACCTTGTGTTTAAATATTTTGTTGTTATATTTTTAAAGTTGATACCTATTCGGTTTTTATAATTAATAATTGATCTTGTATGAAAAGATATACGGCAGACGACAAGGATTTTGTAGAATAACTTATTAATGTTGCATACTCTCGAGCCCCATAAATATTCAGAAATAGACCAGATCATTTGAATATTTGGAATGACAAATAATTTAAGGCCAGATTTAGGTTAAAAAAAAAGCAAAAGCAAGCTGTGAGATTTAATATAGATGAAATTTTTAAACAAATTTCATCTGTTACAGATAAGTAAGATTTATATTGTTTATATTTAATTTTAAGTTTAAATGTTCTATTTATTTTTTTTAGAAACCATGCACTAATTCCTACTGAAATGGTATGCATTGCTTTACGATTTCTAGCCACTGGGAGTTTTTTACAAGTTGTTTGAGATTTTGGAGGTATTGACAAGTCAACGGCAAGTTGAAAAATATCTATGGTTTAAGAATCAGTTGCTGAATTGGGGCTAAAATTGATAAAAATGCTAAGAACTGAATCTGAAATTACCATTGTGAGGCGAGGATTTTTTAGCATTGGAGCATGGATGGCACGCATAATAAAATTCAATCTCCTGGAGGGGCAGATGCAGAAAATTAAAGGAAACAAAAAAGGATTTATTTTTTTATACAATATGTAGCTATTTAGCATCTGTGATTTATATTGTCAGTAGTGATTGAAAAAAATGTAAAATTAAACAAAAAAAACAAATACATACTCTTAATTATTATTAAGTTGTTTTTTTTTAATAAAATCAAAATCCTTGATTAGGTTAAGTTGTGGCAATTTTTTTCTTCTTTTCTTTGTGGGCTTTGCAACTGATAGTTCAGGTAAACCGGCAGTGGTACAACACTCAAAATTCTGAACTGGGTTCAACAGTGAACTGCAGTTCAAGAAAACTTCTGTTGAACCATTGTTTGTACAACCGGGCCTAACTGTATTGGTAAATATATAGGGTGTCTCAAAAACCGAGTTTTCATTGATAAGTACGTTTTTTTTTAATGGAACGCCCTATATATTTTGTTAAATTTTGATTTTACATTAAATTCTACATCAAAAATGTCAAATACACTGTATGTCAATTATTGCTGGTTTTTGAGATAATTAAGTAACTAATAATGGAACTTAATTAGTCACTAAAAGAATTATTTTAAAATAATTATGACAGAAAATAGTACTAAACAACGGTCGGCAGTTTAAACATTTACTATAGGATATTATGTTAATTGTTTTTATTTATTACATGAGTAAATCGGATAATACCACAATTATAGCTCATTATCTCAAAAACCAGCAATAATTGACGTATAATGTAATTTACATTTTTGATGTAGAAATGAATAGAGTCAAAATTTAGCAAAATATACAGGGCGTTCCAATTAAAAAACATACTTAACAATGAACACTCTGTTTTCGAGACCTGTATATTTACCAATACTGTAATAAAATTAGCGTTAACAAACAAATATTTTTTATTTTAATTTTTTTTGTATCATGTAGAGGAGCAGAGATATTTAGTGTATAGATAGAGTTGGGACACCCTGTATATGTTTACATTTCATTTTTATATTTACTAAAATAACGGGAAAAAAAGTTTAAACGATTTAGTCCAGTAAATGAAGGGACAAAGCTGTAAATAAATCTGTACAGTTTTCCCTTGTGGCGCAATTAAAAAATGGCCTCTCAAGACTCGAAAAATCGCTAATATCTGCCAAAATATGCGAATTGGAGAATTTTTGTTTAGACAAAAAATGAAGATCGCCTTATAATCTACAAAAATAGTTCTTATAATTTTTTTCGAAAAATCGATAGTTTTCGAGATAACGGGACCCAAAGGTCCCCTTATTTCGGCTGTCGCTCTACCGCTAGAATGCCGCAATCTTCGTGGATTCACTTATAAGCGGGCGGACGAATTGTTCCAGTACTCGGGCAATAATGTACATTTTTTAATCATTTAAAGTTCATCGGAATGGAAAAACGCGTACCTATCATTGCATATGAGTTTAGGTTCATTCACAGCCTTCTATAACAAAAGAGCCATGAAGCAAGAAAGGCAACGCTGCAAACAACACTGCGCCCTGGGCTGGTTTAATTTAATGAGTTCTAAGCAGATTGCGCTAAATAAACATTTTTTATAAAATTTCAAACAAAATACAGGTATTATTTTAAAAATAAACATAATTTTAAATACTATACTATATGGCCCTAAAAAACACTAATGTGTCCGGAAAACCTAGGCCATATTAGAATATTCGGAACCTATTATTATTTTTTCAAATTGTTGCTAGACTTTAAAAAATATTAATTTTTAAGGCTTTATTCTTATACTGTTTAACTGTTTTTTGCAAATAAATTAATTTAACTTTTAAAACTTAGCTAAAAATGTATTAATCAGTAATTTTTGTGATAATTAAAATCAACCGAAAACAACATATCTAAAATGATATTATTAAAAAACATAATCTGTACTTAATAAGAAAGACAAGTTTAAAAAAGCAAAACTGGGTTCATTGTTCGGGTTTTACACTACCTTAAAACATGTAAATAACTTTTAGAATATGTATAATGATATTTTTTGGTGAACTTACCGGTATTTATATGATTTTCTTAATATAGTCCTGACGATATTGCTTGGAGCTAATATTGTTTTTGTTGCACATTTACACACTTATATCAATGTCAAAATAAACTTATTATTTATAAATATATTTGGTAACCTTGTTCGTAAATATAGTTATTACATTAAAAGTTTCTTTAATACACTTATCCCGTCAAAGTGGAAAGCTTTCTTTTCTTACATCTTTTCTAGACGAGTTCGAAAAAGTATTTAACTGAGTTTGTAATGAAACGGAATTGTTTATATTTTTGGTATAATTGCTTAAAATAAGGGCAACTTTTTGATATAGTTTCTTTACTTCTGTACCGCACTTACACTAGTCTTCAAAGGAAATATAAAAATGTCCACTTAGAAGGCTTGCAATAGTTAGGGATGTTAAAAAATTTTGGTTAATTAACTATATATAAACCCAAGCAATAATCGATATACAACTATATATTTTTGACACAAGAGTCAAACACTGCATATCTCCAATTTTTTAGGTTTATTATTTCTGGTCGATTTCCCCTTTAAAACTACTAAAATCAGTAATAAGGTCGTTTTGAAGAAAGCTTTCGATCCCATGTTTTTGTACGTAAGTTTCTACGAGGACTTTCCTTCTTTCTTCAGGGTTTCTTTTTGGGGCAATTTTTAAGATTTGATAAACATTTGGGTTGGTTCTTATAAAGCCTTGGTATTGCACCATGCTATAATTTAGGGCACGTCAAAGGAAACTCCGGAATTTTTCCACTTTTATCTATATATGTTTCAGTTCTCAAAATGTCACTATTATCAAATTGTTTCCAACACACCACTGAAGAATTAGTCACCGAAAAATTTTCTCTGTGAAAAGCACGCAACCAGACCTTTTTATGTTCATCGTCTTTAGGAAAAATAAGTGTTGTTTGATGTCCCTCTGTTTTAATAACGCTGTCGTAATTTGTTTTACATCCCGGAAATATACATACATACATACAATGTTACATATAAACGAAAAAACAATGATTTTTAGTTCACTAATGCAATATGCAATACTACACTACATTAATTAGTCCTTAATTTAAAACTATAGGCTGCTATTTTTATTTTTAAAACACATAAATTATTTTTTGCGTATCAATCGTTTGCGTTTACTTTTTAAACTGCATTCAAAGAAACCGACAAGGCCGACGAAGCGCACGTGTTTTGCAAGCCTAGTATGCTGTATTGCCAGATCTGCTACTTTATAGCTCTTTTAGTTTTAGATAGCTGTGGTTCATTCTAATTTTTCTAGAATAATCAAAAAAGCGGTCAAATTTTTTTTTACAATATTTTGAGAGTATCTCATTAATGGAGAGAATATTTAAAAAAAAATGGTTTGTTATTAACATATCTTTTTTATGATGAGACCTTAGCAAGTGTTCAATGATCCCAGAAAATTTCCTTTACCATCTTTCTTGCGTTTTGATAAAAAAAATTGTTCCAGTGGCCGTTTCTGCGAAAAATATTGGTGTTGCAAAAAAATGGTAAGGACCATTTTTGTAGATTTCGAGGTGATCTTCATTTTTTGTCTAAACAAAAATTCTGTAGTTTGAATATTTTGGCAGATATTCGCGGAAAACTCATTTTTGGGACTTTGGAGGGCCATTTTCAGCGGGTTCCCACGTCGAAATCGTGATAAACTTTTTCTCGCTCGAAAGCATTCGCGAAGACCTAAGAATTGCGCCATAAATGAAAATTGTACAGATTTATTTACAGCTTTGGGCACTTTCAGGTCTTCAATTACTGAACTATTATAAAAACTACGACTAAAATAAATAAAAATGCATTTGGGCTACTTTAAGCTTTCGAAAATTTTGATTTATTTCTTCAGATCTACAAATATCAGAAAACATTAGTAAAATAAGCATATTTCTTTTGTGAAGAACAACTGTATATATAAAAAATCTACTTCTTTACGCAGGGGTGGTACCAGGAGGTTGCACCCAAAAATCCTTAATGGAATCCTATGTCGGTATGTAGCTCATTTTAAAGGCCTTTAAAACCCCCATTGTTGCACAATCCGAATAAAACGATTTAAAATTATTCAACAAAATATAAATTTATTATCACGTTTTTTTAAATATTTTTTTACGAAATTCTTCTATTATCTCTTTTCAGCACTATCCGTTTATGTTGTTTTAGTTTGACAGTGACATTGAAAAGGCATTAATAAATTTTGTGATTTTATACGTTTCGATATGTTTCGCGCAGATTAAGACAAAGTTGAAATTATTTTTTTGTACCGACAAGCTAATCGAAATTATCATGAGGCAGCAAGATTGTTTAATGATATTTTTCCAGACAGACCAGTTTCTCCTAGTTATGTGAAAAGTGTTGTACAAAAATTTACTTCAAATTTTAGCGCTCCGGTCGCCCGTTCGTTAAAACCTAGAAGCTTCAAATAAAAGTTTTGGGTACAATTGCCATTGAACCAAAGCAATCAGTGCGAAAAATAGCTGCCGATGTAGGTACCATGGGCAAATCAACAGAGCATGAAATTTTACAAAAGCATAAATTTCATCCCTTTAAAGTTCATCTTGTACAAGAACTTAGTGAAGATAACCCAGATCGAAGGCTGCCGTTTTTTGAAACTATGGAACATTTAATTGTCACACAACCAAATTACCTCTATCGGATATGTTTCAGTGACGGAGCCAGCTTTTTTTAAAGGTTTTAGTTAATGGACACAACTGTCGATACTGGAGTGATCAAAATTCTCGATGGATTGAAGAAGGCCATACACAAAATCCTAAGAAATTAAACGTATGGGCCGAAATTTTTGGTAATACGGTAATTGGTCCTTTTTTTTATTGAAGGAAATCTTACCGGACACTTATACTTACAACTTTTAGAAGAAGCTATTACACCTGTAATTGTAACTACTATTGAGAATGATGCTTTTGACTCCGATTCAATTTTTCAGCAGGATGGGGCACCTACACACTTTTATTTAACTGTAAGACAATACCTAGATGAGGAATTTCCTGGTTGCTGGATTGGACGTAGAGGACCTATTGAATGGCCACCAAGATCTCCGGAACTCGCTTCCCTTGACTTCTTTTTTTGAGATTATGTAAAGAAGAGGGTATTTGCAACAAAACCGGAAAACTTCGACAACGAATCACGGGTGTTTGCGCCACTATAACACCACATATTGTGACAAACGTCAAAGCAGAGTTTCAAAATAGACTCTATTATTGTCAAGAAGTTGGTGGTAGTCATTTTAAACATCCCTTATAGAGGCCTCTAGTTTGTGCAGCAAAGTTTGGGTGGAAAACTTGTAAATGCGTAAAGAAGTAGAATTTTTATATGTATACATTCTTAAAAATCGTTGATATAAACAAAAAGTAAGAATTTTTTTAGGATTATACCGACATTCCCAACGAATATAGCGCTAAATCAACTCTAATAGAATTTCTTAAAGAAAAAAATCTGAAATATAATCCCGCACAAACATGTCCGGATTTATATGGAATTATCAAAAATTATCTGGATAGACTGCCGTGTGAATGGACGGAAATTGACAAAATTATCGAAAGTCATGGACATACTGTATTAAGGTAATTATATTTCATAAAAATTTTGTTCTGTTGGTCTTCAGACCGGTTTCATGACCTGTTCGAGCGTCTATGGACACCTTTACGCTCAGCCACTCTCCAGGGTTCATAAAAATCAAGATTAAAAAAAAAACAGAACCATGCGTCGAACAAAGAAAAATCAAGGGATCAAATTTGCTCAAAAATAAATGAGGATTTTAAAAGTAAATTTTATTTTAAGAGGAGGCAGTGGCGCAGTATTTTTTCTTTAAAAATATTCAATGCAAAATCCGTACGCACGCCACTGGTGGAGAAAACAAAAATTTTTGTACATCAGAAAATGCACCTTGATGCATAGAAGACATGTACCAAATTTTTATAAAGATATCTACAATATTGTCTCAGTTATTATTAAAAAACTTTTTTTTTACAAACTTTATTACCCTGTATCTCAAAAGTTAAGACTTTTAGGACATACATTCATAGAAAGTTTTTTTTTCCTAAAATGAGTCCAAGAATCACCACCTTAAATAAATATAAGCATGTCTGCAATCTGTATAAGTCGTAGCTTTGAGAGTTGTTTTTAGTTATCCCTCAATATATATTATTATGTACCGGCTGTCCAAATAAGAAAGGACGCCGGCTGTATTTCAGAAAATGTTTATCGCACAGCGTTGGGGAAAAATATTTTTGATAAAAGTGGTCAAGAAAAATAGCTGGAAATTATTTTAAAATTTCTGAAATGGCCGCTAGGGGGCGTAACTACAATCTTAAATGTAAAAAAGTGATGTTTCTGTGAATTTTGCTATATTAACCTAACAAAAAATACCTGATTTTTAAAGTCGAGGATAATTTGAACCTTTTTTGTTTGACAATTTTTGCTGTATCTCTAAAAATAAAGTGGTGGAGGGTATTTAAAGGTTTTCGTAAAAACACTCTGTATCTTCAAAACCGCTAAGCCGATTTTAACAAGCTTAGGCTAGTTCACACGAGCTTTTCTTGGGCTATAAATGTTATAATATTTGAAGTTTTGTTAGTTTCACATGTCGCCGCTAGAGGGCTTTGTTCGATATTCCGACAGAAATGGTTAATTTTCTCAAAAAAATTAAATGCATTTTTATATTTTTTTCCCTAAAAGAGTAGCTAAATAATGCCTAAACAAGCACGGCAAAACAGTATCTCGATATCTTGTTCCTTACCTAAAAATTAGGCCAAGGAAAATTTTTTACGTCAATATCTACTACTACAAAAACTATAAAACCTACAAGAAATTTTATAGGACATTAGTTATGTATTTTTACGGAACCTTTAAGTTAGGTTATATAATCTTTTCTTCTAAATGCAATACTTTATGAGTTATAATAAAAAAAAACTAATTCCTGGGGTATACCTTAAAAAAATCTTGAACATTCGATTTATTGATTATAACTCGTAAACTAATGCATTTAGGAGAAAAAATTATATAATCTAAATTAAAGGTTCTGTAAAAATACATAATTTATGTCATATAAAATTTATTGTAGCTTTTATAGTTCTTGAGATATTGACGTATAAAATTTTCTTTGGCCTAAATTTTAGGTAAGGAACAAGATATCGAGATATGGTTTTCGCGAGCTTATTTAAGCATCATTTAGCTACTTTTTTATGAAAAAAAAATCATCATACTTATGGATTTAACTTTTTTGAGAAAATTATCCATTTCTGAATTTCAAAAAAAGCCCTCTAGCGGCGACATGTGAAACTAACAAAACTTCAAATATTATAACATTTATAGCCCAAGAAAAGCTCGTGTGAACTAGCCTAAGCTTATTAAAATCGGCTTAGCCGTTTTAAAGATACAGAGTGTTTTTTACGGAAACCTTTAAATACTTCCCACCACTTTATTTTTAAAGATACAGCAAAAATCGTCAAACAAAAAAGGTTCAAATTATCCTCGACTTTAAAAATCAGGTATTTTTTGTTAGGTTAATATAGCAAAATTCACAGAAACATCACTTTCTTAGATTCAAGATTGTAGTTACGCCCCCTAGCGGCCGTTTCAGAAAATAATTTCCAGCTATTCCTCTTGACCACTTTTACTAAAAAATTTTTTCCCAACGCTGTGCGATAAATATTTTCTGAGATACAGCCGCCGTCCTTTCTTATTTGGACACCCGGTACATACCACTCGAAACGTTGTGGTGTACTGATTAATAAATAAAGGAAATGGAAGTCCAAACCTTCATTGTTTTTAAAACATTAATATTGTTTTACAGCTTTAAGAGAACGACCCAATTTTAAAATGTTAGTTGAATGAAAAGGTGTCCATAGATGCTAGGAACAGATTTTAGACTGTTTATTTAACATTGCATTTCAGATTACCACCGTGTATGTCAGAATTCAACCCCATAGAACTCGCCTGGGCCGATATCAAGCGCTTCGTTAGAGATAAAAATCCTACAGGCAAAATATCACCAAAACTAGTGAAAAAAATCACTCTACAAGCAATACAGTGTCTTCAAGAAGACACTCTGCAAGGCTACGTAAATCACGTGATACAAATGGAGGACTATTTTTGGGATAAACAAAGCCGCTTACAGGAACATTTCGACAGCGTTACCAAAAGTAGCAATGTTGCCAGTATTCCCGTAAATACTAACACAAGTAATGTAACAGTGTTGTCAAATGTTACACTTAGCAATGCTTGTAATAATAATTCTAACGGCATTTTACACATTAATACCATACCTAATAATAATGTACAATCAATGGGTCCATGGGTACCAGCCATGTTGCCACATAACCAATTAGGTTATGTGAAAAATGTGGCAACGCCGGTTCTGGATAAATCAGCTGTGATCTGTCAAAGTCAAGAGAGCGGAATGCTGCAACCAGGGCCTTCGTATTTGAATCTTTAATTTTGTATGTTTTGTATATTGGAAGTGTTTTAATAAACTAAATAAAAAAGTTATATTGTGTTTTATTTTGTAAAAAATTAAAATTATAGAATTGCAATGTTAGGACAAGTCCAATCTGTATAGGGAACCTGCGTAAGAACTGGTGGCGCCTCTCTTGTTAATTTTGTAAGTTCGTAAGTGATGAAGAGCTGTTTATAAACATGCATTTCAATATTGACTCACGAATTATGTAATTTTTTTATTAATTATTTTTTTGTAATCTTTACCAAATTAATACATACATATATTACAATAACCTATTAAAACAATAAATATTAAAAAGAAAGTTATAATTAATTGTTTCATATTTTTGTAATGTGTCATAATACAGTAAAACTGAGTCAAATATAAAATTTTATTCGTTTTCATCAAAACCTCATTTAATAGAACGTCGATAAAAGTGGATAAAAGCAGTGAGTCGTATTAAGTAAGTGTATATGCGTTGACAATAAATATACAGTGTGTACAAAATGTATGAAACAAATTCATTATTTGCATAAGCAAAAAAAAAAATAATAAGAATTTCCTCGAACACGTAAATAATAATTTTAAATAGCGCATTTTTTGACATAAAATTAAAATATACAGGGTGACTCATGTAGTAGATATGACATTATCGATGATTTTTAAAACCATAAAATACTTATGGTTTTAGGTGGCAATTTCGTCGTTACAGGGTGTTAAAGCATTGTGTATCGAGTGTCCAAATAAGAAAGGACGCCGGCTGTATCTCAGAAAATGTTTATCGCACAGCGTTGGGGAAAATTATTTTTAGTTAAAGTGGTCCAGAGAAATAGCTGGAAATTATTTTCAAGTTTCTGAAATGGCCGCTAGGGGGCGTAACTTCAATCTTGAATCCAAAAAAGTGATGTTTCTGTGAATTTTGCTATATTAACCTAACAAAAAAATACCTGATCTTTAAAGTCGAGCATAATTTGAACCTTTTTTGTTTGACAGTTTTTGCTGTATCTCTAAAAATAAAGTGGTGGGGGATATTTAAAGGTTTCCGTAAAAAACACCCTGTATCTTCGAAACGGCTAAGCCGATTTTAACAAACTTGGGCTAGTTTAAAAGAGCTATTCTTGGGCTATAAAAGTTATATTATTTGAAGTTTTGTTAGTTTTACATGTCGCCGCTAGAGGGCTTAGTTCGAAATTCCGACAGAAATGGTTAATTTTCTCAGAAAAATTAAAAGCAATAGTATAATTTTTTTCATGAAAAAGTAGCTAAATAATGCCTAAATAAGCTGGCGAAAACCGTATCTCGATATCTTGTTCCTAACCTGAAATTTAGGCCAAAGAAAATTTTATAGGTCAATATCTCAAAAACTATAAAAGCTACAAGAAATTTTATATGACATAAATTATGTATTTTTACGAAACACTTAATTAAGTTTATATAATCTTTTCGCCTAAATGCAATACTTTACGAATTATAATCAATAAATCGAATTTTCAGGATTTTTTTAAGGTGGGGGCGAGTGGGGTAAATGTAAACGGGGGGAATTGTAAACACCATTTGTAAATTTTTTTAAATTTGCCGCCGAAGTTTAAATAACCGGAAATTATGGAAAATATCCCTTCCCTTTCTTTAATACAAACACGTGAAACATCTAGACATGTTCAATCAGTTTTGATCTGCTATAAGTTTAGAGTGCTGCAAAAATTTTTTTTTCCTTTTGCGAATCGTTTTGTAATAGTGTTGTGATAATTTTGTTCTAGAGGTAAGTGGACAATAGTTAGTATCTCAGGCAAAAAAAAAAATGTATTTTTATATTTTTGTTGGTTTGAGAAGTGTGCAAAGTATAAAATTTTCTTTTTGGGAAACTGTTTACATTTACCCCCCGGGGAAAACAACTATGGGGTAATTGTAAACAGTATTTTGGGGGAAAAGTGAACATGAAAAATTGTGTATTTACTTTGTTACAGATGCCTCGAAAATATGTGCGCCGAACAAATGGACCATCATACAACAAAGAAGCTGTTGTGAATCCGTCAGAAATGTTCAGAATAAAAATATGAGTTACCGAGAAGCTGAACAATTTTATGGTGTGCCCATTGCAGTAATTTCACAACGACTCAATGGAAGAAAGACATCCCTTGATTCTGATGGTCGTGGCCGCAAAACAGTATTTTCCCCAAGCATGAGGAAAATAAAATACCTAGTTGAATGTTTGCTGGCTAGAGAAAAAGCGGGGTACCCCCGGAAAAAGGGGACGAATTTTTAAAACCCTTATCCAAGAATATGTTAGAACGCATAATTTGAGAACCCCCATTTGTTAATGACAGACCAGGATTGGACTGGTACTACTCTTTTCTACATCGTAACAAAGATCGCCTTTCACAAAAAAAACCTGAACACCTTCAGAAGTGTAGAAAGGATCCCAGAACACCAGAAGTAATAAAACAAATTTTATAATGATTTAAGTAAGACCTTATCACGACTTGAAATTAACACCGAAGAGAAAGCTTGTTTCGTTTATAACGCAGACGAAAGTGGGTTTAAAAGTGATCCAAATCGATTGAGGGCAATTGGTGAAAAAGGCAAGCCGCTGAGCAGAGTTTCTGGAGGATCCGGACGTGAGTCCACGACAGTATTAGCGTGTGTAGGGGCTGATGGAAGTGTACTTCCTCCCTTAATATTGTGGAAGGGAGCCGGAATACAGGCACGCTGGACCTCAGATAAGGCTTATCCTGGAACTTTGTACTCTGTATCAGTGGGGGAATAAATAGGGGCTGCACCCAAATAGTGCACGATGACGTCATATGACCTTGAATGGCCACGTGTGCGATACGTCATATCCCCCCCCTCCCTTGACCTTGAACTGACTGGGGGGGGGGTGATATGATGTATCGCACACGTCCAATTAAAGGTCATATGACGTCATCGTGCCGGGGGCAGCTCGCTATTGGGGGTATTTTGATGCCTGCGCATGCATGCTCCCTTCCACTCTTTTGCTTTTCGACCTTGAACTTTGTTAACCCCGGGGTGCCTTTCCCACTCTTCAATTTATAAAATTTGACCTTGGGCAGGGGGGGGGTTTATAAAATTTGGCCTTGGGTCTGGTGTGGGGTGCATCAAATATATATATATATATATATATTTTATATATGGTTGTATGGTTTTTTAATAAAAAACAGGCATTTTGCTTAGTGAATGACATAATCAACAACACATCTGTTTGTACCATTTCCGCCGCTATTGTTGTAGTTACTATAGTTTTTCTATTACATAAAACTGTGTCTGTTACTTAAACGTGATTTGTGCAAGTGTTTGTTTAAGGTATTATTTTTGATATTTAAAAATTAAAAATATTTTTAACTATGAACATTACTAAAGAAACTTTAGAAAATATAAATATTATGATTAATAAAGAAGCTGACAATTTTAATCGCAAAAATTTTGTTGATTTAATTCCGGGGGTTTCCCTATGTTATAAAGAAAATTGTTCCTATGAATACACAATTTGGGGGAAAAAACTTCTTGCTACACTTTTTGATCGGGTTAATAGTGAAACATTTGCTCTATTTTTACCGAGTCGTGTGTCTGACAATATGTCGAGCGATGTTGTTTCAGCAATGAATGCTTCGGATGGTAAATATACATTAACCTATTTGGGGCAGAGTAACCGCGTATTTCCCAATAATTATGTGAGTTCCAGGGCATTATTAACTTTTGGGTGTTTAGAATAATTTTTATATAATTATGTAAATAGTATTTTTTTTTCATTT